>NMRB01002910.1:8246-24527 GCA_002633025.1 Notospermus geniculatus
CCAATCACGACACCGGAATTTAATGAGGTCTGACGACTTATAGCATAAGTCATCGTTAGGTCGCAAACTCGCCAAGGCGGAGACATTACGCCCCCTGGATAATGCACTTCATGGAATGTTATGGCGAAACTTAGTAATTGGCGAGTTAAGGTTATACGTCGGGTATACGTTCGTCTATACGTCGCCTCGTGAAGGATACCTATTCGCACTTAAAGGGACATTATCATTAGCGAATTAATGTAGCCCGATCCTTTCAATAAACTTCTTTATTACAAATTTTGCAGTTGAACCACATTTCTTACGTTAGCTAACATTAATGTTGGCTAATTTGTACCTCAGGTTTAGCGCCGATGGAGGCAGCCATTGCGTAATGCGATATGACGTAGCTCCGGCTCACTTGCTCACGACTGGTGGCCAAATAGAAAGTCCGATTCGGCCGAAAATCGATAGGTTCGTGGAGGACACACATATATACCTTTAAACCAAAAATCAGGAAAATCAGATTCAATTTGAACGTGCAAGAGCGGTAACGTCGTTTTCGCAAAGTGCCCCCTGGTGGCCAAATGGAAAGTCCGATTCGGCCGAAAATCGATAGGTTCGTGGAGGACCCACATAACCAAAAATCAGGAAAATCAGATTCAATTTGAACGTGCTAGAGCGGTAACGTCGTATTCACAAAGCGCCCCCTAGTGGCCAAATGGGAAGTCCGATTTTGCCGAAAATCGATAGGCTTGTGAAGGACCCAAATATATAGCTTTAAACCAATAATCAGCAAAATCCGATTTAATTTGAACGTGCTAGAGCGGTAACGTCGTTTTCGCAAAGCGCCCCCTGGTGGCCAAATGGAAAGTCCGATTCGGCCGAAACTCAATATGTTCGTGGAAGACCCATATATACCTTTAAACCAAAAATCAGGAAAATCCTATTTAATTTGAACGTGCTAGAGTGGTAACGTCGTCAATGGACAGACGGCTAGACACACAGACGGACACACGGACAAACGGACGGACGGACGGACGCCGCAGGGGACGACAATACCCCTCGGGCCGCCCGCGGGCCGAGGGGTAAAAACTGCTTTAAATTTTCAAATCCGATGAAAATTAACGATGTTACAATGCGGAATTTGTAGCCTGTTTGGGCCGTAACCATTATGCATTCCCCTTGCCTTGATACACATGATTACTTAATCTGTCCTACTTAATAGTGGATTGGCATGACTCACTTATAACCAGAGGGGTGCAATGTGCAATTAGATCAGTGGCTCAGATTAACCAGGTGATGTAAGATTATGTAAAATTAGTCAATGTGGGAAGGTGTATTTCTGCAACATATTCTCTAAAGGGCGGTTTACACTAGGTTGCACCAAGTTGCAAGTTGCAGCAACTTGCAACTTGTTGCAAACTACCTGGGACGGTTTACACATAGAAAAATCGATGTAACATCCAGCGTGATCGAGTTGCGCCGAATGGGTGAATGTCGTCCTGGGTGACCCTAAATGTCACCCAGGATAAAACTGGGTGACCCTAAACGTCCCCAGGACATGGTTCGGTGACGTTTAGACACCAAACGTCACCCAGTTTGATAATCGCGCCATTTTGCCACCGAGGTTGGTGATTGATGCTAGTGAAACGTCTGTCAAGCAGCGGTCGCGAAAGCATGAACCAACGTGAGTGACGTTTTTGCATCATAAAATCAGAATGAAACATGGATACAGCAATATGCGTCTTCATCGTCTGATGAGGAAGACCAAGGGCGGCCATGATATGATGATGTGGAGATGTCAGAATTCGTTTTCAGCTACACGAGCCCGGGTACACGAGGAGCGTATCACTTACCTCGGCGGCAGGTTTGAAGTGAGCATGGTGAGGAACCGTCCAATTCAGCAGACTGACTGTGTGTTGATTGATGCTTTAGGCTAGTCTTTATTCGATATATACAAGGGAAATAATTAATAAATACAAACACGATATATACACATATTTACACAGGTATAGGCTACATAGCTACATACTTACATCCTTACATAAGACAAAATGACAGTTAAAGAATTAATCACAGATGATAGAAAAGAGGATAATCACAGAGGGATGGAATTTGGGGAATGTCATGATTGGTTGTTATGATATGATGTTAATGTGTAGTGCTTGATTTGAATTGTTGTTCATTCCTCATAATTTTTTTGAATCTTGGACAGCAGTACTCATTTCTGGCCGCATCAACCGAGTGCTTGATTCCGACGCAGCAACAGTGTGCCCACATATCACACAAATCACATTGAACCCAATGCAGCGTATCTTCGTCATTGGTAAATAGTCCGGTCAAAATATGGAATGACCCACCACTAATTGCTTTTTTAATCAAGTGATACTTTTTGGAACCCTTAGGTCCAATTCTATTGGCAAATAAAAATAGGCCACAATTTATGGAGTGGAAGGGGTTGAAATCGGTTGCCATAGCAACCATGTCCCGAAAATCGGCACACTTGACACTAGCGGCGAAATATCGTGCCTCAGGGTGGTGCAATCCTGTTTGTAATTCAGATGTCCTTAATTGAAATGTGTCCTGATTGCAGAGGCAAATTGAAAAAGAAATGGCCAGTTGGGAACTGAACTTTGGTGTCCGACCTCAATGTAGCGGTGTCATCATGGCAGAGGTGTCTGCAATGGGAGGTTCACCATTTATTTTTCCTTAAAAAGTGTGGTGACATGGCTGACATTCAATATCAAATGTATTATGTTCAAGTTCATGAGTACACTCATGGAAAAAAGTAAATGAACAGCAGTTTTTCATGAATATCTCCAAACCAATGCAATGTTGTAGGCTGGGCCTACCATATGTGATAGCCAATTTTCCCATCAACTGAGTGCAGGCCTATTAGTGTTACCCCAGGCACATGACAACACGCAATATTTAAAAAGTGTGTGTCTGGCATGTGCAGACTAATTTAGATAACAGTGGCCCAAAACTACCTTTTATTACAAGTACGTATGTATTTGATTCTCGGAATGGTCAAAATATGTAAAAACAGCAGGAAATGTGGTTTCTTCCAAACGTAATTGAGCAACAACTAATTTCAAAGAAGCTGCTTGCCTGTGATGCAGGAATGAACACGGGACAGGTTATTAAATTCACGAATGAGCAACTGACTGTAACTCACCGAAAATCCAATTTTCGCGCAATTCGGTAAATTGTTGTTCTGCTTGCCTTGATTCCTGAAAGGGTAATGGCACATTATCCACGTATATTTCACACGAATATGACATCCAGGGTAAATTAGTTGGTTATAAACAAGCTATTTGTATCTTTGAATCAAAGTCCTCACACTGTCATTTCTGTTGAAATCACGTAGGACCTAGATTCTCAGTGACCTTGTCTGGTTTCTGTGACTTTTGCAATGAGGAACCGGACGAACTAACGTCACGACGTGGCGCTGTGATCGATGAGACCGAAGTTTCTTTTTTCAACGTGATTTCAAGTCATTTACATTAACTTCTGGCGTGAAATAAACCCTATTTTTTCGGTCGCATGACATTAAAATTTACACCATCTTGTCGCGGATGAAAATTTCTGCAATTTCTTTGCTTTTTTTTCATAAAATAAAGAGGTAGGATGGCGATAACGGCAACGTCTTTATCTTATTTTTTCCTGTAGAAAAATGTACAGCAGATTTTTTCATGACGTAACGTCAGCACATAAAACGACGTCAATGACGTCGGTTTGGTCTCATCGATCGCTGCGCCGACCTGTCGGGATAAACGGCACGCCGGTTCCTCATTGTGATTTTGGTAAATGTAAAATCTCGATGAACCATTTTGCTCATTTTTTGTGGCACGTACCTTTTTCAATTACTGAGAACTGAGTGAAGAGAATCAATTAATGTGACGTGCGATTTCTGCATGTACATCTGATGATTTGTGTTCCTGATGATCTGTTCGTCGAAACTGTCAACAACAGGTTTTCGCCCACACTTATGTTTGCAAGCATCTGTCTTGTCCCTGAAAATTGATTCAATGATTGTGCAATTTGGTTCATTGAATTTTTTTTTTAAAACATGACACTGCAGTGTTCTAGCCAGGCCAGTTTCACAGCGTGGTGCAATCCTGTCTGTAATTCAGATGTCCTTAATTGAGATGTGTCCTGATTGCAGAGGCAAATTGAAAAAGAAATGGCCAGTTGGGAACTGAACTTTGGTGTCCGACCTCAATGGAGCGGTGTCATCCTGGCAGAGGTCTCTGCAATGGGAGGTTCACCATTTATTTTCCTTAAGAAGTGTGGTGACATGGCTGACTTTCAATATCAAATGTCTTACAGTCGTGTTTCATATACGGTATATTCGACACTTTGACGTCACGTCGCATGTTTCACCGCTATATGCCCAAAAGATGAGAGATGGAAAAAAGGTGTTTATGAACGAGGTATTTGGCTTCTTACTTTAATACTTGGTCATATTGCCCTTCATTCTAATGACTTCTTGTAGGCGGGAGCTGATTGAGTTGTATAGCTGTCGGACGTAGCTGGGCTCGATGTTGTTCCATATGCGCATTATTGACGTCACCAGTTGTGCTTTGCAGTTTGATATGTAGCCAAATATTTTCGATTATATTGATGTCAGGGGACTGTGGAGGCCACTCTGATGTGATTACATTGTTTTCACGCATGTAGTCCATTGTTTGAGCTGATCTGTGGACGGGCGCGTTGTCATCCTGGAAAACGTAGTTTCCATCCGGAAAATAATGGTATATAACAGGCCACAAATTATTTTCGATAATGTCAATGTAGGGTAAAGTGGTACAATTCTAGCCCCCTTTTCTGGTTTTTTAAGGGTTTCACCACCAAAACACTTGAATATCAACATGAAATTTGGCATGTAGGTAGTCATGCAAGTCAGATGGATGGCTCGATTCAAAATAACTTCTTAACTGAATTCGTTTTTGAGAAATAAATTATTTTCAAAAAGTTTACAGGGGCTATAATTGTACCACAGAAGTGGGGCAATTGTAGCCCCTGTGCATTTTCAGGAATAAATGCCAAAATAAAGCACAATTTCCAAGAAATGAGTTCATCTACCTCTAATTGAGTGCAATGATATAATTTTTGAAGGTTTGGGTTGACCTTTGAGTTTTGAGGGGGTACAATGACCCCCCTCACATGATGTCACAAAAAGTAGCTACCAGTAGTCAAAATTCACTGCCAACATATGAATAAAACACATTCTCTCAGAGTAAATTGCCTTTTTATCACAATTTCACCTGTTTGGAGTGTCTGCTATCTTTTTCTACTGTACCGTGGGGGGGGGGGGGACCCCAACCCCCTTGACCACAAGGGATCAAAATTATTTTGGAAAAAAAATTCACCAATTTTCATACTCAAATGAAGCTAATACCAAGAGGAACTGAATCAAACAGTTTTTGACTGTTGAAACCCTGTGAAATGGCGGGTCAAAAGTTGGGGGCTCAAAAATCGCCGATTTTCATGTAAATTCAGCCATGGAAGGGTTAATTTTTGACCAAATCAGATCATTCAACCTGTGTTATTCCATTATAATAGAAAGGAAGCATATAAAATGAGTTTTCGTAACCTTTGGGGTCTGTGTTAACAGAAAGAGGTGGGGCTATAATTGTACCATGCACAGGGGCTATAATTGTACCATACGGGTCTTTTTTGGAAATGGCAAACCTCTGGGTAGTTCAGTTTAGTAATCAAAATCTGAGGCATGCCATCAATAGGTTACTTCCCAAAGCTACTTCTGTTACAGTATCAGCCAATAGAATGGCAAATTGATGAAGTTATACTAATTCTAGCAAACCACGTCTTGGGGTTTCAAAAGTGACCCTTTCGTTCAGATGTCTTCAAGCCTACACCACCATCAGGTTCTTTGATAAACTTAGGAAATTTCTTCTGCCTGAGGTCTCTGAGAAGTGTATCTTGAATATTATAGGTCATTGGATTAGGCAGTATACATCTCCTTGCAATGCTGGCCATGTTTCCACTCAGGGGCTAGAATTGTACCGGGGCTATAATTGTACCACTTTACCCTACTTTTCAGAATTTATATTTCCTTCCACGGCCGTTAATGTACCAATTCCATCAAAACACACGCAATCCCACACCATAACAGAGAATTTCCGCTCCGACGGTGGCGCGACCAAATGCGGGCTATCTTTTTCGTCGCTCTTTCTCCAGATGTATATCTTATTATTCTGTCCAACACAGATGGAACTTTCATCAGAAAATATGTATCTTCGGCATTCTTCCTCGACAGACCAATTCTTTCTTCCCTTACACCACTTTATCCATTTTTTCTTGTTGATGTTGCGAATTCCCACCTTCTTCTTTGCAACGCGCCGTTTATAGCCAAGATCAAATAACTGCCTCCTCACAGTGCTTGTGGAAAAAGAAGAGTCCCTACCACAATTAAATTCAGCGGTTATATGCCGTAAAGTACTTTTCCTGTCCTTTTTCACAATCCGGTCCAAAGTAGAAACGTCACTTTGGGTGAATATTTTCTTCCGCCCCTCGCGCTTAATTTTTTCTGCCGAGCCCGATTCTTCAAATGTTTTAATGATACTGTAAATTGTCCCCCTAGCGATGTTGAACATCCGAGAAATACTGGAGATCCTGTAATTTTCCTTATATGCACTTATTATTGCTTCCCTTTGAGCGACACACAGTTCCGAGCTCTTCCGCCCCATGCTTGAAACTGACGCAATTTTGCCGCGAACCGCTTCAACAATCGGAGATTTATCGCGCGTGACGTAATCCACTAAGCTTTGACGTCATGACATGGAAATATCACGCTATTCCATCGCGCGCACTGTGCGTGACACCATATTAACCTACCGGTACCATTTTGCTCATAGTCGAAAGAACGTCAAAGTGTCGAATATATATGAAACATGACTGTATGTGTTAATTATCCATGTAATTTGTTATTCAGGCCAGTTTAAGCTCTCATTTCCTGAACACTGCCCTCTAGTGGCCTAGTCGTTTTTATCTTCTCTAGACTGGTTGTTTTTATGTTCTGTAGCTTTTCTCTACAACTCATACCGAGGCTGACCTATTTCCTTTGTTTAGACCATGCTGCATATGCCTGGATCGTTACCTGGCTATGCTCCTCACTATATCTCTCGATTTGATGTTTAATAACACTCTTACTCATATCTTTTTATACTGAAAACCTCAATGGGACTCTGGAGAGAGGACCGATGTTCTGTAAGTTGAAGAAATATGTACAGTAACCTAAAAAGATGCAGTAGTAAACATCCCATGCTGGAGCTACTGGTGGCGGCCATCTTGATTTCTTTGTTTCGCCCCACCACTCGAAGTTTGTGGCCTGATCCTGATAATTGTTTGAAGTTGCCTGCAGAAGATCTGTACTGTCAGTATTATTATATCATGATGAAAATTTGATGAATGTTATTAGTTTACAAAGTGTAGGGGTTAATACCACGTGTTGGGTGGGAAGGGGTTAATACCACGTGTTGGCCTTCATTCCTTGGCGAATTGATAAAGAGCTTATTAGACCCCATGGGATTGTTGGGAAGCAGTTGATCATGTTGAGATTCTTGGTGAATCGAGAGCTCTAGTCCTGAGTGTACCTATTGACACCTTTCACATGATTTAATCCATGGTGAATAGGGAGCTATAAAATCATCATTGCCATTCTTCTTGTTTGACTTTGACATGCATGTAATACCTTTTCTGCAACTCGTATTTTGGAGTATGCCGAGGACTGGAGGCGTCGCACTTTCGCAAGACGTGTCTTCGGCAAAATTCGCGGCAGTCCTGGAATTAGGGGAATTAGGGGATTCCCCGTTCTACACAACAATCTATAAAATTAAAAGTTTGCCAAGGTCAACGAAGAAATTGCCACATGAAAATCATCTTTGCATGCATTGATTTTTCATCATATGGGGAAGAGATTTCATGAGCACAGTTACAGTGGTTTTCGAGATTCTAGTCTGGTTCCCTGACCTGCTGTATGATGGCTCTGACTGATGGTGCGATACAGATGACAGGTAAACGCCGCCGTCAATACTGATCTAAAAATAGAACATTAGTCATGCGCTGACTATTATGGGATATCGGGGTCCGGTAAACGAGTTGTACACTGTGTGTGAAAACTGTCAAAATACCGAAGTTGTAGGGACAAAAGGCTGCACAATCGGCTTGATGTTCGATGTAGCGAAATCGTAATAAATTTTGTACCTAAGTCACCACTGCCATCTTAAATTCATTATTGCGCCCCCACCTATAGCTGGGACAGTGATGCGGCGACCGAAAAACCTGGATCTACTTCGGACTACTTTGACTCATCCACTAGAAGAGATAGTTCGGTGAAACTTATCAGTTTCGTGTCGCAAAAAGAACCTAACGATGGCAGTTTGGGTTAATTTCATAAAATATGACATAATGCATGGGCTAGGGGTTCCCGTGTGCATAAGATGTACCCTAAGTTGCTCTACTGTTTCTGAGAGGGGAGTATCCATATTATAAGAAAACTTTGGGTAGACTTTCTCAAACCCGGCAGCAAGTGAGAAAGAGACCCCTAAGAGTCAGGGTACTGGAAATAAAAGAGGAGCCAAAATATGATATCAGATCATATCAATATTGGTGTCCACAGCTTGCATCTTTTGCTCTGGCCTGTTTCTCTCACAGACATTTTGGAACAAGCAAACCTGCATGAGGTCATGGCCCATTTAGTTGCCTGTAGATCGAGTATCTTGTCACCAGTTTTGGTTGCAATTTTTGGGAGTTAGGCGCGTTTTTGCAGAAACATGAGAAATTTATGTTACACACTGTACACACTTCAAATTTATCTAGGCGCGGAAGGGTTAAAGACCTCGTAATATGATTTAAAACATCTGGTTTCCTTCCTATCCGTTGACAATTTAACATTTTGAAAAACGCTTGTCTGAATTGTCTCCCACAAATACAATAAAGGATGAAGTTAGTGCTGTGGTTGATGGCATTGGGAATCTCAGCAATTGGTAGTACAATCTGTGAGATGATTGAAAAAGAAACCATCCCTAAAATTCTCGTGATATTTCCCGCTATCAAAAATTTAAGCAGACTAAGCGGAGACACAAGCACTAAGAACGCTGAACTAACAACCAACATCATGATAGTCATGCTGGTTTCGCTCGTCGTCGATCGTGGAAACTTCTGCAAATGTCGTCGCTTCTCCCGGCTTCTGATGACGTTGTATACGATAGAGCCATTAGATAGGACGATAATAACAAAGGGGAGGCAGAAAGAAATGATACCATCGAGGATATATATTCCATAGGATAATTTGAAACGATCAAAGCCTGTTCCAAACAGATTATCATTTTGGTACGAAGTTTTAAAGCAGAGCCTTACTCGCCCTAGTCGTCCTATAAAGCGCATCTCAGCCCGATTTAGAAACAAGTCAATTCCAAAAGCAGCAAAATGCAGCATTACCACACTCATGATAGCAACATAGATCCATTTTCTCGTACAGAGGATCCTGGCCTTCAAAGGGTATGTCACAGATATCCATCTTTCAAGAGTGACCAGCGCGACCATCCAATGAGAAGTGGACGGAACGATGGTGGAGAAAAAGGAGAAGAGAGGACAGGCTGCGTCAGACCACGAGGATAAAATATCGAAGCGAAAGGACACACCACGAGACTTGTTTAAAAAGCTTTGTAGGGGTTGACAGAAAAATACAGCTGTGTCTGATAATGCAAGAGCTATTAGCAAAATTCTAGTTGACTCCTGGCCAACTTTACTGCGACTTACCACGACTATCGTCAACGAATTCAATATAATTCCAGATATCATTATTGGAGGTAGACTAATTTGCATGATATAAGGAAGGACTTCTATAAAGAATTTAAAGACAAAATAATGGACATTAGGAGGTCGCGATCGCGTCCTAGTGTTTCCTTCCTTTTCGTAAACATCTGTGCCAGCCTACATAATATGAAATAGAAATTATGTGCAAGTTACATTTGTAATGTAATGAAATGGTATATGGACCATGTGCCTGCCTGGGTGAGTGTACCGGGAGAACGAACAACAAGTGTGATGTCAATATGTTGCAGGGAAACATCATACCAGGTTAGAACATCCTTTGTGGTATTGTTTATATTAATCATATGGTATGAGCCAAAGTACTATTAATTTTTCTAGATGGATGACTGACAGCCATATCCGAAGTGCAATAGAGCTAAACTTTGCCAAACATATAGAGGGTTTCTACAAAACATATACATGTAGAGGGTTTCTACAAACATATTTGTACCAAGTTACAATATTCTAGCTGCTGTTCTACATTATTTGAACTCAGAAAGGGTCAAAGTTGATGTACACTCATGCCAAAAAATAAATGGTCACCAGTTTTTTTCCAGTATTTCTCAAAAACTATCCAAAGATGAGAGCTGTACACGATGTGGATCTTCTCAGCTATTCAACAATGCCAAAGTGAAAATATCTACCACAGTCTTGTTGAAGGAGGATTTCCAGAGTACGAACACGCCTGGATATTGTATAAAGATGTAAGACTTTTGATCAAAGAAAGTGTTTGACAAACCAACATCCCATTAATTAGGGTCTATTCGTTTAAAATACACAACACTTTTAATGAAGCATGATGACGGAGTATACAAAACGTAAATCATTATAAAGGAGGATTTAGAGAGTACATGTACAAACTAGCTTAATATGTCTCTTGAAACTTCTACAGCCAATGAATAAAAAATGTTGCATCCTTACAAGAACTCCTTCTTCATAAGGCATGACAACGCCTTTTAATTGATATTCACCATAACTTTCATTATAGGGGCCTACAGGGGTGGGACTAAAAGAAACTAACGTCTATCATACCTCTTCTTTGGTTGTCTCATCCATGATCCTGATGGTCCGAAATATAGTGGAACAGATTCATCAAATTGTATCATGTGATTCTACATCTCCACTCCTGGACAGTGGGAGCCTGGTTCGATCGAAGTAATAGTCATTCGTATTCTACCAAGTTCACTGCCGTAGAGCGTGTAGTCGAAGTAGCCAATTCCTCAATTAAGCATAATTCTTCTAATTGGTAAGTTACTACACGGGACCCTCCGACCGCTAGTCGGAGACCAGAACCACTACACCACCGTGGCTCCCCAGACAATGGGTCATATGAATAAAGACTAGTAAATGCTTTTGCTTGTATTTTGCAACACAAATGCACTAGGCTATGCTGTACAAATCTGAAGGTAAAGCGTTTGCTAGTCTTTATTCATATGAGCCAATATCTACCTTTTATCATCTGTCGATACATGTAAAAAAGCAATTTACTTATGCTGAAGGCCTATTTGCCGAAGATTTGTAGACTGGTTCCCGTCTTTGCCGCTGCACTCCCGCTGGCGCTCACGTTCCGCTATACAAAGACAGGCACGGGGCAGCCATTTTGACAGGAATTCCTGTCCACGCCACTCCGCACCCTCCCTGCGCATCGCTACTGCGCAGCTTTTTGCGTAATGTATGTAACTAAAATTAGATCAGATCCACGTGTTCCTACTGAGAGGTGTGCCATTTGACAGAACGTGGCTATGAGATGCACACCGATAACACTGAGCAGCATACATCTGTGCATATAGGAGTCGGCCTACTATCAGGAGATGGCCAACGAACAGGGTTTTGCGAGAGGATAAGTCCCCTAGTCCACAATACCTGCTCTACACGTAGAAAGTACTCAGAATTTGTGCCTGGTGTGTGTTCAAATCAATACAGCCATGAAAATTCTCCGAAATACGATGTAATCCACTCGTGGGGCTCTCAAACTGCTTCGGCTTCCAACAAATTGTTCACTTACCACGAAATACCACAGCGCCATCTTGGATAACGGAAAGGGTTTTCCCCGAACAAATATAGCTCGTGACGTCATAACACTGGTACCCCGTGCCTGTCTTTGAATAGCGGAACGTGAGTGCAGCCAAAGACGGGAACCAGTCTAGAAGATTTGTGAAATGGTAAACCGCTATGGCACTGTCAGAAGCATTGTTTTTCTAAGGGCATTCTTCTGTGTAATATTTTATACAACAATTGTTTCAACGCATCTGCGTCTAAACTGGCAGTGTACTACATATCACACGAGTTGCGTGAAGTAGCCAGCAATCTCAATAGATTAGTGCAGCGACATCCAACCTTTGGCAAGCGTAACCAATCTCTGGGTACCGTACGAGATTGCAGCAACTTTAGTATCATATAGAGAGTTGAATGGGTTTATCAGAACGTATCGAAATATGGTACTGCTTCCTTCTTCGGAAGGGGCAGATACAAATCCACCCACGCCACGAAAGGTTCACCTATTCCTAGGGCAGGTCCGTACTATTTCCAGAACTTTATGCGTGAAATTGGCGTCGTTTATAATCACCTAGCAGTCCACTTTTAGGCGTATTCGTTTCGCCACGTCGAATTTGTCATGGACAAATCTTAAATACAAATAATGAATAAATCTGGTCTGGTACCGAAAATTGCGTCATCTCATCCCCGCCGTCATTGTGTGTGAATGTTACCAGTCAATGATTTTCCCCACCTATACACTCATCGCTGCCGGGAGGTAACCGTAGGCCAATATCCACATAGAAAAACAACGATCAAGTAACTGTAAATAATCACAATTGAAGAAATTAATAAAATTGAGAAAGCCTATTGGCATATATCAGCTCGGAACGCTTTTCAACGAAAACAGATGGTCAAATTACACAGTGAGACTGGTTAAAGAGGCCGTCTCGCCTTATATGTAGGCTATGTATCAACACTGAACGTACGAAAACGAAAAATGAACCTTTGATTAAGTTCAGCATGTAACACTGAATGTGATTGTTCACCCGCGCCTTATCGACCATAGCAACGGTGAACAGGTGAACGTAACCATAATAATAATTATTTATATTTAATGAAGAGCAACGATTGCTTTGTACATATGAGAATTTCAGAAGACTCCTCCCAAATTTAGGGCTTTTTAACTTCAATGTGGAGTGGATTGATCCTGGCCTACCTGAGTCCCGGGCCTGGACCCTGGGATCGGGAGTTAGACTGGTGATACAGACTGAAAAAGACAAGAGAAATGAGTTAGACTGGTGATACGGACTGAAAAAGACAAGCCAAATGGCAACAACGGTTCGCTGGCATGAGGCCGAGGGCAAGGGGCACAGGCCTAATGTACCGTAAATAGGCCTATCAGTCAGCGCCACCATCGATGGCCAGAGAAACCAGGCTTGTCTGTATGGCCATCAGGAAGTTGCTATTATTGGACATGTTGTCCTACTTTCCCCTGTGTGGTGAGACCTGAATACAGGCGCTATGCTACTGTATGTTTATTACCGTGACCTGGTTCATCCATGAACATACGATCGATGTAGTGTATACATGGTAGGCCTATACAGACTCAGAGCAGTCAGGAAATGTGGCCAACAAGACTGTGGAAATGTCCAAGTATTTGAATTATCTTAGTTATCAATTAAGCGTGGAAGTTGTTGCTACACATTAAGAATGAGTTGAAGTATAGTGGCTTACCTAATGAAGGGTTAGAAAAGGTATCACAATGGGTCTAATTTCTCAAGTGATGAAAAGAATCTCCACCACTTTTACTGTCCAACACCTGGTCCCCTGCCTGTTACAGCCGCTCCGCTATAGGCCTACAGTACAATGGGAGTCGAGGACAGAGGACCCGCATGAAAATGATCCTAAATAATCTCGTCATTTGGTCCAAAAATCGTCCAAAAAGCACCAAGCTGATTATATTATTCAAATTGCTTAGCAGGGGACATAATTTCACGCCAAATGATTAGCTATTGCGTTGATAATCAGTAGATTACGTGAATGGAAAAGGAGAAAATGGAGGCGGAAAAATTGACCTACTTTAAAAGTGTGATGATTTTAGTGGTAAGAATGCCTCAAGGCCAGTTCACCAAAATTCATGTCACTTTTGACAATATGTTAAAATTGTGGGACAACGTTCCAGTGTAAAGTCTGGCAACATCTATCTTTGACCTAATGGAATGCGGAAGTTAGGAAATTGATCGTTGGATTTTCCGCGGACCTTTAATCACATGCGGCTATTGAATGACCGGTGGACAACACGAACAATCGGGAACGATCACAAGTGATCGACAGGCATGATTATAAACCGCAAAGCTATGTCACATTACATGATTTCCGCATTCCATTAGGTCGAAGATAGGTGTTGCCAGACTTTATCACTGAAAGACACAAATACAGAGGTACTATCATCCATGACTATGTTGTTTCATAAAATAACCTCCTGCGTTCCCGCCCAGATCGCCTAACTCCATCCTCGGACATATAGTTGGTGGCTCCACCAAGACCAGCCGTCCAACATTGGAAGTAGAAGCACGAGGTTGATTGGAAGTGGCCACAACAGTCTGCTGTCTCTGTTCTCTTGTCCTTGCACCACGCATTGCACTTCTTGTTTGCTCATTCATATTTTCCACAAATGTCTTTAATGACTTTTGATCGGTTCTTTCCAACTGGAATTTACCATCCTCCACAGGTGTAAGGACAACACGCTGTATAACATTGCTGAAGAGGAATTCTTTATTGACGGTTGGAGTATATTTATAAATGGCAGTTTCATTCTCTTGGACATACCGGTACATAGCAAGTAGTAAATGCAACTTTGAATATTTTGCCCTGATCATCCAAGTTGACAGGGCGAACGAATTCCAAAGTTATAGTAGATGAAATGTAGCGCCAAACCATCTCAAGGTAGGAAATAGTACCCACAACATTTTCTGCAGGTCCCACAGCTGCTGTCCAGTGTTTATTTCCATCAGCAGTGTTCGATCTCGTCGTCCGGCTCGTCTTGCGATAAAGTCGTAGGACTAGTCCACACTATACGATCGTGGAAAAAACGGGGCCAGTGTCGTGGCTGTTGTCGTGCTGTAGAAGAGACTCCAGCGCCGCCGGAAGAATGCCGACCAATCCGGAGGAGCGTCGCAGTGACGTTACCGGCCTCGGGCGACAGGCCTTGGGCGGCGGTTGGAATTGAGAGTTGGTTGTCGGATTCATCGTGTTTTATCCTGCTCTGACACCTACTGGCATTGGACCCAGCCAGGTTCGGATCGCAGCTAGGTAGGTCAACGCCCCGCTTTGTCCGTTGTGTCCCTTGTAGTTCGGGCACCTCTCTCCAGGCACTTCTTTTTCGGCCGCCTCAGGGCTTAGCCCAGGCCGAGTTGAACTCGTTCACTTCAATTGGCGATGGGGATGGATTCGAACCCACCCACGGAAACCGTAATGGATTAGCGTTCACTACACGATTAAATCAGCCGACGGGCGGAGGGATTTCCCCCCGAAGTTAAATTAGCTGGTCTTCCCGGTGTAGTCCGTTCAAAAGTCAGCCATGATGACTCTATCATGTGACTAAATGAAACGCCCTAATTGGTTATCGCACTTGAATCGGGTCGTAAAATTTCCCACACTTCTCGACCGGACGATCGGGTCGCGTCGCATGGTTGTTTGTACTACACGACTGTCTATGATCCAGTCTCATAAGAGTGGACCAATTCAGTCTTGTGAGACTGGGTCGTACGACTGTCTACGACCAACAGCAGACTTTTTCACATTATCTAACGCGATTACCGATGGAATTTTAAGCAGTCGCGTCGAATGTTGCCGATTCTTTTTTTAATATATTTAGGTCTTGCAATCAACTTGTGCAAAAAGGCATCATACCGGTGTAATAGAATCTAATGCTCCCGATATAGGATGTCCCCCAACAATATACGGATTAAGCGGTACCATTGATTCGAATTGAACTCGAGAGAGGCCAAGAAATCAATCCTCTGACAAACAAAGGACCTAGGGGAACATCAGGGAGATGGAGGCATTAGATTCTGTCATACATCTGTGACATCTATCAGTGATTTCAGTGATTCTCTGTGGCCAAATGGGACATTTGAATGGAAAGTTCTTGATATGCCATCACTTCGATATGATGATCGGGTCTAATTCAAAAGTAGCATGTGGGAAGATAATGTCAGTAATGTTCTTCCCACCAGCAGCATCTGAAAGGTTTGAGACCATACGAAATATTATTGGATTCGGATTTTGGCAACACTGTGGTCTGTAGGTTCCGGGGTTTGCACAAAGAAGAGGTTCGTGATGTCATTGCATCGATTTAACCACACTGCTTCAAACTGTTACCGTTTGTCTTGTCCCCCTCGGTATTTCCGAGTCTTCCTGCTCCATCCTACAGCAAATCACCCTAAACAACTCTCCTAGAACAGCCTTCACGTCGTTTCTATA
>NMRB01002910.1:43807-57578 GCA_002633025.1 Notospermus geniculatus
GGGGCAAACAATTTCAGCTCAAGGGCGCCAGTATATTAATAAGCCTACATGTACCTCTGGCCACATTGATGAATGTGGTGGTTGGTTTCATCGCATCAAATTCCTTTGCACCGATTAATTTCTCTGTCTGTGGTGTGCAAGGGCAGCAGACGACAACGAAATCAGCTTGACCCAACATGTCGTGAAGGTCAGGGACAAAGGTCACGCCCAATGCAGCCTCGTATTCGGGTGTTCTGTAATGCAGGTTCAGGAAATTTTTATTACGAAATTAGGAAGCCCACATCGCCGCTCGTCGGATCAACGTTTGGTACTTGATCACTCATTAGGGAGGTTTCGAAATCAAACTATAAACGTAAACTTTACGACAACGTTATTTTTCATACTACACCTTAACCAGATTTATATTGCATTTTCGGTGCAGAAATAACGCTGTCGTTAACGTTTACGTTTATCGTTTGATTTCGAAACCTCCCTATTCTTTCGTCAGACAAATCTTGAACGATCGAGGATTTCTATCGCTACGCCTTCGGTCAACGCTCTGAGTGTAGTGTAGTTCGAAAGCCAAGTGATCGCAGGCCTTTCAAGATGGTCCGACATGTGAGAACGGGAGCAAGACGTGTAGACGCGGCAACCGGTTCATTGTCACCATTCGTTTCGGACCTCCTCTCAGAAGATTTAGAACTTAGAAAAACATCATTAACCAGAATATTCTTTCGGTATTAGGTCCCAAAAACAACCATATTACTTTCCCTGAAATTCATGCGCCTCCATTTGAAGGAAAGCTGACAGAAAGCCATTCTATCCTAGCGCACATTTGCGGCAAAACTCAATGGTCAAATGCCTGAACCCACTGTCGCGTTTTACCGCCGCGGTTTCATCACTGCCTGACACATCCTTTGTTATTCTCGGTCCGCTGCCTTTTAACAAAGCATTTTCTGCCGGTGCGTTTTCCCGCAGCGGGAAAACGCGTCAGTGGGTTCGGGCGGACTGACCCAACGCTGTCGACTCGTCATTCAGCCGGGTCAGTCGATTTTAATAGACACCCCTAACGCATTGAGTTTTGTCGCAAATGTGCGCTTGGCTTTCTATGTGCGATAAATCAGTTGAATTCCTAGTACATGTATCTTGTTCATGGAATAGTTTACCTTCTGATTATGTCATTGTAAAGTATTTTCATATCAAACCCACTTGCCCTCTTGGCAACCCTAAAACCGATGTTCCCCAGGCCGATGATTCCTATCGTGCCATTGACGACGTTGACCCCGAACTGTAGGCTTATCTCTCTGTCCTTGACCGGGTCGAAATCCTTCCTCATAATTTCAAAACCTGTTAGTATAATTAATTAAGGAAAATGAATGATAATGATAATGTGAACACTTCTATAGATAAATCGTAAAATCAACAACACGTTAGAGAACATGTATTTATTTTAGGTTCGGACCAACAATTCAAAATAGGGAGGTTCGAAATCAAACGATAAACGTAAACGTTAACGACAACGTTATTTTTGTACCGAAAAGGCAATATAAAATCTGGTTAATGTGTAGTTCGAAAAATAACGTTGTCGTAAAGTTTACGTTTATCGTTTGATTTCGAAACCTCCCTAATGTCATTTACCGTACAACTACAAGAGTGCATGAAAATTATTTGGACGGTCACTACGTGTCAAACTTTTTGACAACTTCATAACAAACTAATATTTTTGTGAACATGTACCCAACAAACAGCCTCTTAGCTCCCGGTCTTGTTGGCTTCACTGGTCAGGGATAGGCCTACCGTAGAACCATTTTGTCTCACCTTGCTTGAAATTCCTTGCGCACGCTAGCATCAACCCGAAAGCCAGGTCTGCAGGTCCGTCACCAACGACAAGCGGCGTGTTACCAACAGCAATTCCCGCCCGATCCAAGGCCTTCACATCCAAATGATCAACGCCTATACCCATGGTACCCAAGAATTTCAAGCTAGGAAATAAATGCAGATCCTTCCCTCTGCATATGGGGCCTATATCAGTACCCCTGTATAAAACAATGGCACCAATTACTGTATGGCCAATGTCCGGATTCTTGTAAACGTCCCGAAAGGTGACCACGTCGAAGCCATGTTTCTCCTTCAGAAGTTGTATACATTCTTGTATCCTTGCTCTTCCAAAGGGTAGATCGTCGTCCTCAATCACAACTCGAACCTTGTCCGCCATTTTAGCAAAATCTGTTCCACTGGTCAAAGCTGATCAATCAAAATTGAAATCCCTATCGCCGAGTGGTATAGGCCTATCACATATAGATAGACATGGGCTTAGCTCAGACCATCGTGATCAAGGCATATTTATCTCAATAGGTCGTTTCAAATGTTCGTTAATAATTACTACAGGGTATACCAAAAGGTATGTAATGTAAGCACGATTTCACCATTCACTTGATACCACCTTGAATGAAGTTTTAAAACGCACCCTGGTGGCCCAAATACGGGTCACTAACGAGGATCCTAACCCGCTGCCTCAATAGGTGTCACTAGTGGTTTAAACTACATGTATTGAATTGATAAGGGCATTCAGGTCCTGATCCATTTCACACACAAAAGGCATCCATTGTAAAGGACCTCATTACTATGTGCTGCCCGCTATCCCCCCCCCCCTCTCCCAGTTAGGATCCCCAGTGGCTGGCAAGTTTGGCGCCAATTGTAACACGCACTAGTGACGCCTATTGGTCATCACTCCAAGAATCGCATGAACCGATGTAGCAGTTCCGAAGCGCGGGTTATTTACGGGGAGCGGTTCCAAACTGCGATGGGAACCGTCTTGCTGGTTTACAGTGGGGACTTCACTGACGCATGAAATTCACGTCCTGCACGCTGGGTGGCGTTGCTAATCTTGTCCTTCGTTCCTAATCACATCGCTACGCCTTTGGACTACACAGACGACTGCCCAGCCTTGATATTCAAAATATGAGTGGAGCGTAGTCCGAAGGCGAAGTGACCGCCCTTGATACGATTAATTCCATTAGGCTTCCGTTACATAGAAGTATACGGTATACGAAAACACCGGTGAACAAAGGCATTCCGAGGATTCACCACCGTGAAGCCATTGTAAACCGGCGTTTTCGTATACCGAATACTTCGATGTAAAGGAAGCCTTACGAGCATCCCTTCTCTAGAAGAACGATTAGAGGAACGTTGGGTGATGTCTTGATGCAAGAAGCCTCAACTACATTTTTGTACATTATGTAATACAATCAGTATTTTAGAAATTATACTGGACTACTCTATCATGTTAATGGCAATGCTAGCATTTACAAAAATAAGCCTGTCTTGTTTGCGGTTGTACCATTTACTTCATTGAATTTTGTGGACCAAGTTGTTCGATTTTGTAATCAGGCGTAAAAAAGTCAACCATTACAACTCTCTACATGTGTCTATCAAGCATTACATTATGGTACATTAACCGTTGCTATAACATCCCAGTAGTTTATATCATGATATCACAATTGCCAATTTCCTTCATCACTCTAAAAAAAGGTCAACTGCATCGACGTCGATGGCGTTTCTGACTGTGGTGTGGTAGGAATAATTGTCCATCGAAAAAATCAGGTGAAGGAAGCAATAGTATAACACCCTCGTCGAAAAATAGAAGCGGACTTAGGCCTATACTCCAGGGTCCATATTCATAAACATACTTAAGTCAAAGTGTGATACTTTTCTTTTGTGTTGAATAAAGGATAAGTGTCACACTTAGACTTAAGTAGTTTTATGAATACTGATCCAGGGGCCATATTCATAAACATACTTAAGTCAAAGTGTGAAACTTATCTTTTGTGTTGAACAAAGGATATGTGTGACACTTAGACTTAAGTGGTTTTATGAATATGGGTCCTGGGGACTTAGATTTATGTTGCCAGGCACATAATGCCTTTTTTTGTCGTTTTATAAAAGTATGCACATTTACACGTAGAAGCAAAGCAATAGGGAATTTTCGCAAAGCCCCCGAAACGCCAACGCGAACACCAAACCCATTGTTCGATGCCACGAAGAGAGACGAACAAAAGGATAGACGTTAGCGTTGGCGTTTCGGGGGCTTTCCGAAAACTCCGCTGTATTATACGAATGAAATACATGTACCCGGATAATTCGGGTCTAATCCGTTTGATCATGTTCTTTATACTAGTAATAAAACCCGTTCCTAACTGTCTTTTTTTTTTTTATTTGTTTTATTTCATTTCTGAATATGCTGAAGAAGGGCCTGCACATGCAGTTGATTATTGTATCCTCGAAAAAAGTCTTCGGCCCTAATCCGGCATATTGAGAAACGGGGCTGGTCGTTTTCGTCAATTGAGGAAAATGAGTTGCGATCCTTGGGAAAATGGAAAAAGCTACGCACTTCAATTGCATGTACAGAATAATCGCAGCAATTTGCAGCTTCATAGCTTTCTCCATTTTCTCAAGGATCACAACTCGGATTCTTCAATTGACGAAAATGAACAGCACCTTTGATCAAACCAGCAAAATTGTAAACCAAATGCCAACAATCCTTTCGCCCCATGCCTCCGGTACATTCTTGCTGTGGTCTCACAGCTCTGTTGGAGGATAGACAGACCCTAGAAACCAATCGGAAGCCTTGTTCATGGAGGCATCAGCAGCGAAAATCAGGTCGTAAAGGAGGCCGGCACATGTTGCTCCGATGAATGGACCAACCCAGTATACCTGCAACGACAAGAGGACTATCTTCATTCATGTCATTACCAGAGCCTGCCACCATCCTGAGGTGATCATGCTCAGCGCTCGCTCCCAACCAACGGCAGTCAGCGCGCGCGGTGACCTAGCTAGCAGCACACGTCACCACTTTTGTGTGCGGTGACCTAGCTAGCAGCACACGTCACCACTTTTGTGTGCGGTGACCTAGCTAGCAGCACACGTCACCACTTTNTGATAGTTTGTCAGTTACATGAA
The DNA here is from genome assembly GCA_002633025.1 of Notospermus geniculatus. Lineage (NCBI taxonomy): Eukaryota > Metazoa > Nemertea > Pilidiophora > Heteronemertea > Lineidae > Notospermus > Notospermus geniculatus. The sequence goes on from NMRB01002910.1 coordinate 48,746, forward strand.
TAAAAATAATATTTTTTTGATAATTTTTAGCTGGACTTGTGGATGAAGTAAATTAGAACAAATGAATGAACGCTCATATATGAAGTTCCCTTCAGTGACATCGCTTATACCGGTAGGCCTAGTAAGGTAAACTTGCTGGTGATTCTATAGCTCAGTCCAGCTAATGTGATCAATCTATCATTTCAATCTATCATTTCCTGACGTCACAAATAGCGATGAATTAATTTAACGAATTGTCGAATCAGGAAAAAAGCATTTTTGAATCAGGAATTATCAGTTTTAAACAAGGAAAAACCAATAAGAAAAGTCTTGAATAAGGAAAAAAGAAAAATTTCAATAAGGAATAAGGAATAAGTAAGCAAGTTCACATTTGAATAAGGAATAAGGAATGATGAAAAAGTAACAAAGTTCACATTTTGAATATTAATAAGGAAAAAGTCGCTAACTTCCTGCGTTTTCATCAGTATTGTTTTCAATCTATGGTAGGTGATAAACGGTGAATAAAAAAAATATGAGTTGGGAAACCAGCCCAACTGGTTTTCAGAAAGTTTCTTAGTGTGACATAGCTAGTTAATTTTCAAGCATCTGTTCATCTGCTAGGCCTTCAACAGTCTACGTAGATATCGATCTGAACCTTTATGCATAAAATTAATCTTTTTGTACATGTATATTATATTTCCGATAACACGGTGTGTTTGTGACAGTGCCTAAAACTGCCATCTATATACATACGTTGTAATGCACATTGATCGCATCTAGTGTAAACCTATAAACGAGGCTGTCTAAAAAGGTCAAAGGTTACGTCGTCCGCCACGAGACAGCAGTGGCACTTTAATACAATGTAACAATGGGGTGGCATGCGGTCACCAGCGAGACTTTGTACCTATAAATTTGACATTCCCCCTGGGGAGATACGGCCGTGATTTAGTGAGAAAATGACATTGGCCAGTGCACCATGTGTTCACCAATAGTTTGAAAATGAAAAATTTAAAATAGGCCTAACGGAATCTGAAGTATTTCATGCCACCATAAACTATGGTCTGTTCTTCTGTTAGTTTTTAAAACGGGGATGGCAAACTCGAACAGAACCTTTTTTTAATAGTGCACAGGAAATACACAGTTTGCGTTAATAGCGGCCGCCATTTTTTGTGGAAATTAGCCAATTTTTGAACTTTTAAAATATATTTCGAATATATTTCATTAGCTGCTTGCTTGCTAAAATATCTTTATGCAGTTCTAAGTTGCTTACTGAATGAACTTTCTTTATTTGAAAGCCTCTGAGAGTGCAAAATCCCATTGAAAAAGCCCAACAATGGCAAAATCCACAAAAAAATGGTGGCCGCTAATTTCGCAAACTGTGTATTAGGGGGTCAGAACCAGGCAGAAGCTGACATTATACCATTTTGACCTGCTTTTTGCTCTTCCCCGTGGGTTGTCATTGCACAGTCCGTGACGCAACCACTGCCGAAAATATCGTTACATAATCGTTTTCATATCAAAGAATGTTGAATATTTTGTTGATGTCATAACAAAAAAATCCTACACAACGTTTCTTGTCAAACAAATTGTGGGAAAAGGGCATACAATCCGAATGTTCATTATTAGCATCAGGAATAGGTCAAGAAATTCACCAATTAGGTGAAAATATTTTGCTACATGTAGCTTTCGGGAAGTGAAAATATGTATACTCACCGCAAACAAATGACCGATAGCTACTGCGATGCCAATAGCGAGTGGAGCTGACCCCTTCAGGTCCGTCCTGGCGCCATCACAGCTTGCAAAGATTGTCAACACCAGCATGAACGTCAGCAGTATCTCCGTTCCCAGTCCTTGTCCGATGGTCACGCCCAGCTTTTCATTGATAAGCGTGGTCCCGAAGTTTCCGAATCGATCCGAGGGGGTCAGGAGTCGGAGAAGAGCCACTGCCGCGATTGCTCCGAGGCACTGCGCCAGCACGTAGAAGATGAATCGCAAGAAGCTCATCTTTCGCATGAACAACATTGCGAATGACACGGCGGGGTTCAAGTGTCCCCCGCTGATTGCTGCAGTCACCCAGATGTTGGTAGCAAGGGCGAGGCCCACCCCGAGAGCAACGTGTAGGCCAGACCTCGATTGCCCCATGAACATTACTGACCCAACACCAATAAGAACGAACATCATCGTCCCGACGAACTCGGCGAACGTCCCTGCCCAAAATTTGGCGGTCCTTACGTCCTTGCCGCTGCTCGCCAACCTCAGTTTCTCCGCTACTGAATCTGTTGCCATTTGATTGCTTGACGGGGTATCAAGGAGTATTCCCCAGCATGTACGTCCTCACCTTATCAGCTTCCACTGGTGAACGATATATGTGCGGCGTCCCACAACTGGTAGCAGTTAGAGCGAAGTACCGTGCCTTTTAACCTGATGAGTGCGCCTTCATTGAAGTGTCACACAGCTGCGAATAATCGGCAGGGTTGGAACGGCTTATGAAATGAATGAATTGTAGGGATTGTGGTAGAGGAAACAGATCCAGGGACCTAATAATATTCACAAAGCATTGGTAACTTTACGATGACGCAAATCCTTTAGCCCAGTGTTGGAATTGAACAATAGTTACGCTGATGTACCTAAACAAAATTACGAAGGCTTCGTGAATTCAACGATCGCTGGCATGCCTCGAGCCATATTCATAAAGATACTTAGTTTTTTTTTGTAATACGTTTTTATTTTCGATTTTTGTATATGTTTTATTTATTTATTTCTGTATTTTTTGTGTTTATTTGTTTATATTTTTATGTTTTTATCATGTTATATTTTTTATTATCATTTTTTTATTTTTATTATTATTTTCTATTTTTTCATTTTTGTTTATTTTAATTTTTTTGTTTCTACTTCGCGTACATTTTGAGGTAAAAATCCCTAACGAAATAAATAAGCATGGCCTAATGGTGTCGTTTGATTCTGCGGTGTACGTGTACATGTAGGCCCACATGTACACGTACATGTACACGTAGGCTACATGGTGTATATGATAAAAACGTATGTTGTTTGTAAGGTTGATTCATAAACTTCCGGACAGGCGGTTTATTTGTGTTTCGAACAATCGAATCGATCAAAAATTTATAAAAAGCCAGTCCAGTCCCGCGGGGACGCATCACATGATGCAGTCCCACATAAATGGTCTCTTATTATGCCAAACAAATTACTCTCGATTATATGTCGAGATAGGTACGTATCGCTGATAATTCATTAACTAATTGCTCTCGGTGTTGAGCTGTTGAATACCGAAGCATACAACCAGACGGCACGTATTAAAGGGGTGTATCCGTCCGCAAAAGTTCGGTTCAGATTTTTCAACGGCAAAAACACCGTCACTGGCAGGAACTTTTGTCACGAGATGGCTCTGTACAAAAGAAGCGGACATCTGGTGTCGGGAACATTAGATTCTGTAACATCGGTCACACTCTCGACACCTCCATCTTGGAAATTTAATTTTCATCGTTCGACATCGATTAATAGATGGCGCTCGGACTCAGTGACGTCATGGTGTGAACGCCCTGTGCCAATTTGTGTCCTGGCAAAATTCGTACAGTAGGCTTACTAGTGATGTATGTATCGTATCAGTCGTTGGCTGTACCCTTACAGTATGTATTGTGTAGCCTACACGTTTACAATCATGTAAAATAGACTCAGGCGATGCTGAAGGCAAAAATGCAGAGCATAACACCCTAACCATCGCAATTAGTACATGAAAACTATTACGAGATCTGGTAGGAACGCGTCATTAACACCCCAATGGTCAAATAACAAAGGCAATCAGCTGAATTGGATATCTTTTTTTCATAAAAGTCCCGCAATGGTTAGCATATCCAGCGGGCATTTTGGCCTGGTGTCGTGTTGCAAATTATCCTGACAGTTGCGGTAATCATAAACTACACCGACGCTCATCGATGGTTTTAAACTGGGGTCTTCCACTCCGGTTCTTTACACAAGATACGTCACTGGTGCCGTTCATCGGTTCAACTCCGATGGGAGAGGGATGTCTACGAAACAGGAACGTCAGAAAGGGACATCTCCGTTTGTGTCGACTGATACTGTCAAAAGTTGTAGTTAAATTTGGTAGGCCTACAGTGCAATAGGAGCATGTTTCTGCAGGAAAGGTGATACATGTAGGTAAAAAACAATTCTGTGATCAACATGTTTTAGTTCATTCAACTGGGACTTCATCCACAAAACTTTGGTAGTAGTTCGGCGGATCCGATAGCAGACCGCATGGCACTTTCATCCGTTGTGATGGCTAAAGCTAGGCGCACATGCGCTGTCGACTCATCATTTATCCGGGTCAGTCGACTTTAAAAACGCCCCTGCCGCATCGAGATTTGCCGGACATGTGCGCCTGGGTTTAGACCATGGGGAAACGATCGCTCAGGGTCCGCTACTAATCCTAACGGGGGCTGGGTGAACTATGTCCCATTGATATTATTACAAATCAGTAACTGATTTTTGTAACCCTTTTGTTCAGATTTTAAAAATCTCACTCGGAGACTTTTCAGCGCACTCTAGGGTTGCAGTCCCCCTGTGAAGAAATAGTTACTGTTAACTAGGATGACCTCGGAAAATTTGGTAAGTCATTGCCTCTTGCACAAACCCCTCACTTTCGCAACAAATCCAGCTCCCTGAAGTGAGCTGACGTTTTGATGAGTAAAACTTATCAGTCAGCCCCAAGTTTATTTTGATAGAGCCAGTCTCCACACACCCGCATAAATTACAGAAACTGTCAGTTTTTCCCCTGATGACACTCAATTCAGTGTGAAAGACACTGCAATGTAACGAATGTTCCTTAATTGCTTGTTTGTCCTGTCTACACAGATTTATGTAGTTCTACATTCGGGTTTCAGCTCAGTCTTTTCTAGAGTTTCAGATTGTAAAGTTCCACTTGAAAAAGACCCCGGTTGGGGTCGAAAATTCGTGAATTCTGGAGATTGACTTCTTGTTTCTTATCATTTTGTGTGTCAATTTTGTGCCTTTTGTACCTTGCAATGTAACGAACCGTGTCACTTTATCTCGTGATCTGGCAGACTCCACACACGGACATTCTAGAGCAGGCCTCATCCGGGAACTTCACCGAACAGACGACGGAAACATGGCTGACGCCGACGCTGAGGGCGTTCCTCCTGGCCTTAGCGTTCTTCGCCCGGTACTCGTGGATGATTACAGGGATCATTGGTATCCCAGGCAACATTATCACCCTTTTCATCTCACTACAAAAAAAGAACAGGAAGATTTCTACGTGTTGTTACATGGCCGCAGTGGCAGCCGGGGACTTCTTGATGCTCCTGGAGGTCATATGGGCTCACGCCGTCATCTACTGGTGGGGTGCCGAAGGGAAGCCACCCGAGTTGACGTTAAAGTAAGTTGAAAGGAGGATCTCTTCCTCGAAGAAATCACTTACTTAGTATGGTTAATAGCAAATGTACCACCGATGTTGGTGGACAATTTCTTCCCCAAATCGAATCTTGTGAACAAGCTCTGTCAGCCTCACAGATGTACGACACTGCCCATACTCTAAAAAAACCTATTTCACCCACTAAAGGCCCGTTTCCACTTGAGCGTTTTACGCCGCGTTTTGACGCTTCGCCCATTGTTTGGAAGCAGAGCGGCGGAAAATAACAAAAGATTTGACGCATCACGCGGCGTAAAACGCTCTAGTGGAAACGGGCCTTAAGGCCTGAACCCACTGTCGCGTTTTCCCGCCGCGGTTTCATCACTGCCCGACAAATTCTTTGTTATATTCTCGGTCCGCTGCCTTTTAACAAAGCATTTTCTGCCGCTGCGTTTTCCCGCTGCGTGAAAACGCGTCAGTGGGTTCGGGCCTTTAAGGCCAAGCGCACATTTGCGGCAAAAACTCAATGCGGTAGGGGTAGTCAGCTGTGCGACTGACGAAAACCGACGGGAGCTCGGCATGGGGTGTTTTTAAAGTCGACTGACCCAACGCTGTCGACTCGTCATTCAGCCGGAACAGTCGATTTTAAAAACATCCCTACCGCATTGAGTTTTGCCGCAAATGCGCACCAATTCCTCTTTGAGTGAATCATTTGTGCACTGTTTTCGTAGGCCTCACTTGCCAAGGAATCAGAAAATACAACGCACAAGGTCGCCACCTCAACAACAAAGAAGCAATGTCTTTCACCTTAGAAACTCGATTTCTATTTCATATTCTTTAAGGCCCGTTTCCACTATAGCGGATTCCGCCGCGTCTTGCGGCGAGCGGAGCGGTTTTCACAGGCATTGGGATAATCAATAGGCCATTGTATTGTTACACCATCGAAGGATTATCCAAAGCCCTGTGAAAACCACACCGCTCGCCGGAAACCGCCGCGGAATCCGCTATAGTGGAAACGGGCCTTTACTTGTATCTGTTCGGGTCGGAAATTGTTTGGACTACTCGCAGGGTACTGATGGACGCCTCGTTTAAACATGGGCCATTGAACCATCTTTTTTGAAGATGGGGATTTGGCTTAGTGGTTTAAGGCGTGCTGCCCCTTGGTGCTGGCGATTATGCCTTATGCGAGGGTCCGTGGGTTCGATTCTGGTAGGAAGCAATGTCTTTCACCTTAGAAACTCGATTTCTATTTCATATTCAACAACAAAGAAAGTAACAATATGGTCTAAATCCTCACCAATTCCTTCTTACATCCAGATTTGCCTGGTACCAAGGCTCTACCTCTGCCATGTTCTCCAGCTTTTCATTGGCACAGATGTCGATCGACCGGCTGATCGTGGTAAGATTCCCGCTCTCCGCTCCCAGGCTGTGCACCCAGGGCCGAGCAAACAAAACAATCATCATTACCTTCATCTTATGCTGTCTTTTCAACGTGCAAAACTTTTTCATCTATAGATACAGAAGAGAAGGTAAGTAGGAGAACGGTGTCATCTTTAGAATAGACTTCGACAAGATCCTTAGCTTATGGTTTTGCGCAAAGCTCAAGCCAGGAGATCGTGCCGAAATATAATCAGTCCTTAGCGGGCAGCTGCACACCACGCGTGGTGGGGCGACATCGCAATCGATCTGGGACCAGTTGCACAAAAGTTGAAAAGATGAAAGTCTGTTAATTTAACTTTTCCTGTTAAAATCCCTAACTTGGTTTTAACTAACAAAACTAACCAGTTAAAGGCAAGATAAACTAACAGTGGTTTTTAACTTTTTAATTTTTAACTTTTGTGCAACCGGCCCCAGATCGCCACCGAGGGTGACGCGAGGTGTGCGTTGGACAGCGATCCCATGGAATCTTCTCGACAGCTAGCTGGTTTGATTTTGTGGCCTACATGTAGTCTGCGGTGGCTGGCGAAAAGTTCGCTTGCGATATCGCACTCACCACCCTGTGTATGCCCGATTTCCCTTCGTCACTGTGTTTATGTGCTTTGACGAAGGGAGCGAGCGCTAGTGGGGATAAACATTGGTCATTTTAAGTGTGAACAACCTTTCTTCAAAATAGAGTTACCTTCACAGTCGGATATGCGTAATCTAGGCCTAAACTCTGCTTCATTTTCAGACGACACGCTGCTCCACGCAGATATCCCCGGTAACCCGCTTCTGGAGACCATCGTTCTCGCCATCCATTTTGCTCTGAGCACCATCGTCCCATTCGTCATAATTGTCGTCTGCAACTTTTGGATCATCGTCGCCCTCGGTCAAGCCGCGATGAAAAGGGGTCAGATGATCACCGGAAATAACGCGACATCTCGCGAGAAGGACGAGAGGTATTTAACCCGGATGTTGATAGTTGTTTGTGTCGCTTACATCATTATTACGACGCCATACAGAATGTACGGAATTGTAATGGGAATCCCAGGCCTCCGTGCGATTTACAATTTAAACGCCCCCTATTGGAGAATACGTTACGATCTACAATACATTATACTTCTCTATATTTTCTGCAATAATCATGCAGTAAATTTTTACTTGTATGCGATTGGTGGAGGGAAGAAATACCGGCAAGATATAAAGAAGTTTTTCAAAGAACTGTTCTCGCTTTTTCGTGGAGCTCGTTAATTTATTTGACGTCCCAAGAAAAGAAGACAGAAATATCAAATATTAATAGGTAATTGAGTTATTTATGAGAAAAATATGCCGGTAATTGAGTTATTTATGAGCAGAAAAATATATCGGTAATTGAGTTAGTTATGAGCAGTGTTTAGCCATCAACGAATGCAAAGACGATGGAGTGATAACACGGACCGATGATGGGTACTGGTAATCCCAAATTACAATGCATACAGTACATTGTATTGTAAATTTCGTCAGAAATAGCGTCAGCATGTTATCGTCAAAGGAGCGATTTCATAAACTCTCAAATACCCTGCCCTACGGCCAGAAGACGCGTATACCGTACTACCTGGAAAGGACAGCGGAAAGGGTAACTGATGGAATTGGGCACCCAAATGGACCAACCAGTGCTGAGGACACCGACATCATCAGCTTCCACTAGCCAGGTCTGATGCAATATTAGCGTTGCTCCTATCAGTGGCGTTATATTTCAGTTAAAGTTATTGAATAACGCCATCGTTTGGACCAAAGTTAATGATATTGCTGTTCATATGGGATTGCTTCAGCAACTAGACTGACACGATCACGATCACGAATGCAGAGGATGCCGTTTTTCAGTAGGCCTAACTGTTAACTAAGTTGCATTAGTACATGTAGTACCATTGTGTCTCCTTTAAGCGGGTGATCCACTGTCGCGATTTTGGCTTGAGACGGGGTTGCGTTCCCTTGCGATCACCTTATATGGCAATCGGAAGTCCTTATAAGGTAATCGCAAGGGAACGCAACCTCGACTCAAGCCAAAATCGC
>NMRB01002910.1:64483-83569 GCA_002633025.1 Notospermus geniculatus
CGTGTGGACGGTTTTCCCAACAAACTTGAACAGCATCCAACATTATCCTTTCTCCATCATACTTCATCATACAATGTCCATGAATGTTGGACTGTAGATCGAAATCCGCAACAAACTTGAACATCATCATACAAGATTATGATGCTGCTTTGAACAATGTATGATGATGTTCAAAATTTTAGCTGCATTGTCACAAGACCGAAATTGACAAACAAGCTTGGACATCATCATACAAATGTATGATGATGTTTTGAACAAATGTATGATCGTGTAGACGAGCCTTTAGAAGCACATTATTCTGGCAATAAAGAAAGTTTTCTGACCCCCCCCCCCCCCTCGTGAAAATTATATGACTGACTACTCCGATGAGTGTTTCTGTCGATAGGGAATTCGACGGGTATTTAAGCGGGCCACGAAATTCATTGTTTATTTACATTTTGTTTGTTTATGTCCAGGATTTTTGTCTTATGAGTAATTTGTTGGTGGTATGCCACTCTAGAAATTCTGCTGATTCCAAAAGTATTCATTTTGATGGGTTGGCATGTCCCAAAAGTCCAAAATAACATAATGTAAACATTCATGTTTACAAACATTGAATGTAAACAATGAAGTCGTGATATATTATCTTTAAGAGAAATATTGAACGTACCGGTATCTATTACACGATGACCACAAATGATGTAAAACTTATCTTTTAAAGGTTATTAAGTCTTAAAGATCTTCGTCTCAGACTTGCCCTGAGTAACACACTTATTTACATGAACTGCATGCGCCGACTTCTGTGTGCCTGGACCCGATCAGAAAACCTACCTCACCCAGAATCACAAGCCACTGTGAGCCATTATCACTCTTGGTTGGTCAATGAGCCATCCTGTTCCATGTGACCTGCAGATCATTGTGCTTCTCACTGTGGCTCACACTCGGGAGTAGAGTATTTTCAAATTGGAATGGTACACGCACTCTTCCTAGAGTTAAGTTGTTTCTGATGTTTACAATCGTTTGTGAAAAGAGTAACTTTTAAAGAAATCTTCCTATATCATCGTTACGTTCATCAACTCTGCCGTGTACTCTTGAAATAAGTGTTACATTTCCATATAGTCATGTTCAGTTCCGAAGCCAAGAACGAGCCAGTCTTATATACGATGATATGAATTACTGTATTAATGAAGTCCATCAAATCCGTACATTGAGCATTCAAATCATAAGCTGGACCAACGCGTCCCGTGCCCAGAGGTAGACTCTTGCTGTGGAATCCGAGCAACCTTTCTTTCCCATCAACCGTTTGTGTTACATAACATCCGGTAGCGATACGGGAAGTATCGCTGACGAGAGTGAAGCTGCCATGACCCTTGGGAGCTAGGAGGCAAGGCGGGGAACATAAAAAGGGACTAGCAAAGTACCCGTCGAATGACGGGTCATGAAAGTTTTTGTTGAAACGCGGGTGTGGTCCATAAAGCCGTGTTTAACTGACATCCGTTATCCGTTTTTCATCTTGATCGCTATGGAGGCAATGCTTTGACGGATAACGTCGTATCGCATAACGGATAACGGATGTCGGATAAACACTGCTTAAAGCCGTGTTTACCTGACATCCGTTACCCGTTATGCGATACGTTTTTTCGTCTCGATCTGCACATGAGCCAATGCTTTGGCGGATAACGTCATCTTGCATTACGGATAACAGATGACAGGTAAACACGGCTTTCCTAATGTTGGTCGGTGCTCCACGAAACTTCGGTCACGTGCAGCGTACAGTAGCCACCGGTCATCCCGTTACAAACGATGTGCCACTCGACGTGGCCGACGGACTGCTTCCCCAACCCGTCGTTGAAAGTGAAATTGACGTCCGCGCCAATGAACGTGAGGTACGCAGGGGCGTAGCTAGTGGGGACAGGGGCAGATGTCCCCCAGAGCAAACGGGGCAAATGTTTCCAAGCAAATTTTTCCTTTAAAAGGTCATTTTCCCTCTTGAGCAAGGTAGCCAGATGTCGGGAGAATGCATCTGAGAGGCTGTCGATGTATGTATTCAATTTTTTATGGGTGAGGACCCCAGCCCCTTCGCCCTCCAGACGACTCAACCCATAAAAGCTAGCTACACCCCGCGCTGCACCCTGGGTACGTGCGTCACTGTTTGCTGACGTCACCGTGGAATGACGTCATAGGTGAATTGGCTGGCGTAGAAGCACGGCGTCATCACTCCCCTGTGATCATGGTGATGACGTCAAAACGTCGTCTTCACGTTGGGGTAGGCCTACTGCCTTTTTCCACAGCTGGCTGTTGAGACGATTCGCTTTGTGTTCCCCCGGGGTTTCAATTCAATCCACCTGCTATTGTTCAATAAGTAACAGACGTAGGTGAGTTTTTTGAATATTTATGCGCCCAGTGGTTAGTACGCCCCACTGAAACTTTGAATAGAGAACAAAATGGCGACCATCAGACGGTACACAGGAAGTAGTCAAGCTCAGCTGGGCATGTGCAGGAGGATATGATTCGATTTTATTGACTTTTATTCGAGATTTGCTGTGTCAAATGTACGCGCACTATATTCCAGCCAGCTGGAAAGCGATGAGGCAGCTGGTGCTAGCGGCATAAGCGGCCAGTCCAGAAGTAGGCCGCGCATGCTCGGTAGGAACTAGTTTGCTCCCATTCGTCAATCCACCGGTTTGCAGACGACAACCGGCTGGTTCACGTGGGAGATCGGAAGTCGCACTTCGCGGTGCTACACATTGAACGATGCGCATTGGTCGTGACGGTGGACTTACTGCTGATAGGCCTATACCTATGACAAAATGTTTATCAGAATTCGGATCAGTGCACATCCCGCCGCGTTCCCAAAAAGATAACAGACTCCTTAAGAATGATTTATGAGAGAGAGTCAACAAGTCACAGAGGAATTTTCATATCACCCTTTTTTTGTTTGGAAGCATGGCCCAAAACGTTCCCCTGGCTGGCCAATGGCTGGCCTGCCCTTCAGAAGACCATTAGAAGAAAACGTGTATTTCACCTACATACATATTGATATACATACGTAGGTAAAAAAATTGGCAACAGTCAGGAGAGCAGCAGCGTGCAATGAAATGAGGGCGTGGGGCCGGGGGCGTATTAGCTGATTTTTCTAGAACTCCGCGCTATCAACATGGGTTCAGGGGCAATTTTAGCTCAAGTCACGGTTACAATGTCGAGAAAGAGTAGTCACTATTGCTGATGAGTGGAGAATGAAAGACTGACTGTCCACCTTTTTATGGACAGCAGAAATCAGCCCTGGAATTCCCCACACTTTCCAGCTTTCCAACATACTTTCCAGCATTCCAGCTTTCCGGAAACTACAGACTACCGGTCAGAGCCGCGATATCGCAAACGACCTGGGCCGACCGCACAGAACGGGTCTGGGCAGAATGGGTCTGGGCGGGTGTGATCTTTTGGGGCAGTTTGAAGTGTTTTTGGTTTATTGAGATAAAATCAAAATACATATACTGAGCAACCAGGTTGAAACAGATAATTCTTGGATCGTCTGGCTGAGAAGGTGTTTCAAAATGGGCGTCCGGGACACGGTGAAGTTTTCGGCTGTAGCTGTTGCGTTTGCTGGGCTTGTCATGTGGATATCAATGCTACAAATCAAGTACGCCTCGATGGAGGCGCAAAATAAGGAGCATGAGACCCGGGTGAAGGTAGGTGGGGTTTTGGCATCTTGTGCTGGTGTTCAGCATTGAACAGACAATATTTTCTGCCGTAGACTATACATTGCCCGAAATTACCTAAGGATAGTTTTCGATGGAATATCCTTCGATTTACATGTATGTACATATATTTCTCAAGCGATTTAGGAGGCTAATACTCGACGGCACCGCAAAAAAATAGGCCGCGGTACGATATCTTTACATGAAAGCTCCGAATTAGTCTGAGAGAGCTTCAGAAATCAAATAACAAACGTAAAATGACAAGTTGTACCAAAAAATGCAATATAAAATCTGGTGAATGTCCAGTGTGAAAAAAAAACGTTTGATTTCTTGAGCTCCCTATATTGAAGCGCTCCGCTACTGTTTTCGCAACTCCTATGAAGTTTCGACGACCCTGGCATCAATGATTAAACAGCCCATCAGAAACCGATAAAGGCAAGCGGATGCTTTGTTCCATAATATACACCGAGCCGCCAAAAAAAACACACACTGAGTACAGAACTTTTAACTTCAAGACGATTTCGTACGTACATGTACAATCATATTTTCAGTCTTTGAACGAAGCTAATGTCCGGATGAAACGGTCTTTGAACGAAGCCAATGTCCGGATGAAACGGTCTCTCAGGAATGTTTCTCCCCCAACTGGTAAGACCCGACACACAGATGAACTTCGGAAACTTGTCTGATAGAGTCTTCTGTTGCTTATTTGGACAAGTTTTTTATTTACTATCAAAAATTCATAAGACGCTCGCCTTATAAATTTTTGCTTACATCCAATAAACCCACTACAACATTATCTCCAGGACAGATCGAGGACTGCGTGTGAGAAGTCCTCGCGATGTGTTCCTCAGTCGGTTGATAACATTTTGCAGGTGGCGCTACCTACATCCGATGGGGAAGAACAGTGTGTCCAAGTGGCGCTGAACTTGTTTATAAAGGTAGGTTGGCCTGTCATTTTCAGCCCGAGCACAAGAGAATTGAGGCGGACGCACATGAAGATACAATACATATTGTATAGTGTTAACAAAAGATTTTCGTGTTAAATGGTGATTATTATATGGTGTAGTTAACCGCAGATACGTTACAAAGTAACAATGTTGTTTTTCATGACCTCTGTTTGTTGTGATGTGATCTATAGTCGTAGCCGAGAGAAACGTTGGGCGGCGCTGCAGTCGTAAGGACGATACGTTACAGGAGGAGTCAGTTCTGCTGCGACATGAGATCACGCCGACGACTGCAGCGCCACCCAACATCTTTCTATAGCGTGTTCGATTACTTCCACCGGCCAGGCACTAGCGCTTTTCTCACACATGCGCATTGGAGGCCAGTAAAAGAACGCTGTCGTGCCAGACACGAGTAAAGTGTCATGGCGGATGCGCTCTGATTGGCTGAATATCCGCCACGTGATACTTTACTCGTGTCTAACACGACAGCGTTCGATTACTTTTGCACGCCGATGTGCACATGTATGCGAGGGCTGTGCACAGGCTGCCCAGGATTTGCTGCTCAATAAAACAGCATGTAATTAAAAAATGAAATATTATCCATACGTAGGCCTATTCTTGTGCGAGACAGCGCCAGCAACCGCACTTCACGTAATGTTAATTGGCACTAATTGACAGCATCGCCAGCGCCAGAGCCACACACTGGGCGCGCCTGACATCTAGCGGCGGTCGTCAATACCATTATTATTTTATTGATCGTTGAGACCAGTGACACGCCCTTGGTGCAGTATGTCAATATATAGGAATATGATAGCGCGCCTGGTCCAGACTGATTGATAGTTTCTGATATCGAACTTCGGAATACATCGGGCGTTTCCGTCAAAGCTGTGTGGATTCTTGGATGACTAATAACTGAACTTGCGAGGCATTTTTTAATTACATATTGTTTCATTGAGCAGCAAATCCTGGGCAGCCTGTGGGCTTTGTGTATCTCATGATCGGAAGTGACATCATGCTTTGCATCCTGGGAAGGATCCACGAGAAGCCCACCTCGGTGGGTAGGGCTAGTCGCGCCTGGTCCGAGCAAGCCCCGATGACGCAGTTCCCGTGTAAACGAACGCTGTAGAGCCTGTTCCGAGCTAGCTCGTGGAAGTAAACGAATGGCCTACTTAGCTACAACTCGATCACATCACACCGACTAGATATCAGGACTAACATTACGGAGGTTTAAAAATCAAACGATAAACGTAAACTTTACGACAACATTATTTTTCATACACATTAACCAAATTTTATACATGTATTGCAATTTCGGTAAAAAAATAACGTTGTCGTTAACGTTTGCGTTTATCGTTTGATATCTAACCCTCCCTATTATCTTATTTTGAACGTCTTTATTGGCGGATATGACCGCTCAAAGATTGCTTCCCGCAGCAGACAGCTGTCAGTTGTTTGTTGGCTTTTTGTATCGCGCTCATCAGTGATTCACAATCTTAGATTCCTTTCGACAGGTTTTGCCGGTGGTCAGGCTTCCTCTCATTTAGGAGGCTCAGCCGAGTACGTCTGCCTTTCCGACAAACCGATATATAAAAATCGCACGCCCGCAAATGAAGTCACGACATGGATCTTCGGGGTTGAACTTGAGTTGGCGGCCAACGTGCCAGGCTCGTCCACCGGAATCTTTGACACGACGAATGCGAGTCCAAATGCATTGCTGAACACAGACGTTCAATGTGCCGTCTGCCGGAGCCGGTCGAAGACAAGCAAGGTAGCCGATACTTGAACCCTTCTTCACTGCAAAGAATCCCTCGAACTTACACTTGCGCCTTCCTGGTTGGCAACATTGGTTTCTTCCATAGCATGTTTTCAACCAGCATTAAAGATAATGTTTCACGACTTCTTTGTTTGCATTCAAACATGGATGTTTACATTATGTTATTAGTGGGGCTTTTGGGACATGCCAACCCACCAAAATGAATACTTTTGGAATCAACAGAGTTTCTAGAGGGATATGCCACCAACAAATTACTCATAAGACAAAGAAAGCCTGGACATAAACAAACAAAATGTAAATAAACAATGAATTTCGTGGCCCGCGAAAATACCCGTGATACATTATCTTTAACACTGAATACATGTACGTATTTTTTGGTAGGTAATGATTCCCGGAACTAACGAATGCCCGTCGGGCTGGCAAGCCGAATACTGGGGCTATCTCATGACTGGAAAAAGCACAGACAAGGCCCAGCACAACTACGCATGCGTGGACCATGCGCCAGAGGCGGGCACAGATGGTGGCGAAAGGAATGATGTCGGCGGAGCGATGTACCACGTGCAGGGTCAATGTGGCTCGCTGCCGTGTAAGCCTTACGTGTGGTACTATGAACTTACATGTGTCGTCTGTACCAAATAAGAACCTCTCTGGTATTGAATACTAATGCTGTATTTTTTCAAGATAAAAATTTATAGGTACTCAAGATAACACATTTATCCAATATTGAAAACGTAAATGTGACCCGTGACAGCAAAATGAGTCTGAATGCGCACAGAAGACCCAAGTTGAACCAACGGATTGTTGATTTTAGTATTAGGGAGTTTAAGAAATCAAACGATAAATGGACATTCGACACAGACGAGAGACGTAGAACACGGCATTGTTTCCGATTCATGGATACACTATGTGTCGGTAAGATGAAAAACTTAAAAACTCACCATGAATATAAGATTATTTAGTTCAGAGAATTATACACACCAATGAAACTCATTTCCTCTGTTGCGATGATGAAAATTGAACTGCTTTGAATGAGCTGAGGTATGAGCAACTGCATGGATGTACAGTACGTACACTACGATTTGCACAAGGAACGCCATATAAATCTCTACAGGCATGTTCAAGACATTAAACACGCTATTTAAGATTTGTTGTTCAGACATTTTAAAGGAGAAGAACCAGATTTCAAATATGTCCGCCCAGACCTATTTGGTCGGTGTGTCTCACAAGTTTCAAAGATAACCAGCCCAGCATCCGAAAGCGCCTTGAAATACGGCGTGACTATAGCTATTTACATTAGGGACTTTCAGCAAGGCTCCGTATCGTTCATCCGTGTCACATATGACGTATCGAGCTAATGCATTTCCTATTAAAGTCATACGTCATACGTGATATGGATAGATGATACGTAGCCTTGCTGAAAGTCCCTATTGACAGTCCCGTCCCCACCTATTCTTATATGTATTGGCTTTGTCGGCAACTTCCTAAGTTTTAGACTCATGAGCCAGAAAAAGTATGAGAAAAGTACGACTTGTTTTTACATGCGCTGCTTGGCTGTGTTTGACAGCCTTTACATATACAGCAGAATTTTCCTTCGTTGTCTCCTTGTAATGGCGCCTCATTTGTTTCAAAGTTTTGAAGTAAAGCGGCCATTTTGCCTGTACTATTTCGCAACCGGGTTGATGAGTTATGCAATTTCGCCATGGATCCTCGTTGCATTTTAGCATTCGATCGGTTTCTCGCTCTAACATGGCCGCTACAGGCGGCCATCTTTTGAACAATGCGCAGAGCAAAAATAACAACCGTCGTCATCGTCCTGATCGGCGTATTTTACGGACTTGTGCAACTTTCGCGAACCACACAAGAAAAGTACAAATTCTGGCTGTGCCCGTACTATTTCCCGGAACCGTTTGATGAAGTTCACGCGATAACGGAAGGAATTCTCATGGCAGTCGTTCCCATTGCCACCCTCGTCTTCTTCAACATTGGTATCGTGCTCGCCGTCCGTCGAAGCAAACGGAACGGAGAATTGAAAAAGTCGACGGTTGACACGTCATCCAGCAAGAAATCGTCGATAACGCTGGCAGCAATCTCCGTTACCGCTGTTTTCATCATTTTCCAGATTCCCGACACCATTAATGATTTTTTCTGGGCCAATTGGAAAGGTGTTGTCACTGACGATGTGGTCCAATGGCAAAAACTTACGCTGACCATTGATGTGCTCAGCGAGAGCATGAACTATAGTTTGAATTCCTATCTTTACGTCCTGTCGTGTAGACGACTGAGAAAGGAAATGTTTGCAATCATTTACACGTTTTTCTGTAGAAACACGGAAGAGTAGGCTACACGTACACGTAGTGCCTATATACACAATAGAGTTTTCGCAAATCCCCCGAAACGCCAACGCGAACGTCTATTATCCTTTTGTTCGGTGCTCTGTTCTTGGCATCATACAATGGGTTTGGCGTTCGCGTTGGCGTTTCGGGGGCTTTGCGAAAACTCCCTATTACAGGATGCCCCCCCCCCAAAAAAAACGCACGAACATACTTGGGCCTTACCCATAACCCAAAACTTCGTAGATCTATAGCAGTTGATGGATAATGTTTCTAGAAGAAAGACACCAAGATATCTCGATTCGGTCCTCAGTGGTTCGAGCTTCAGACCCTATTTTGTAAAGCAAAGTTGAAGCAGTCAAGAACCTCGCCTCACGAGTCGGATCGTCAAAAACCATACGTCGACGCAGGTGCATTGTCCCAAAGCGCCGGTGTAACGTTTTTGAATGTGTGAATGTTCCCCTACTATTGTTTGACGGTATAAGCTGCGAATTGACAGTAGGGGCCACATAGCGAGACGTGTCGATCTATCTGCCAAACGGAAACACTGGCACATGTCACAAATGTGCTTCTTCACAGATAGGCCGTGGGCCAAAAGCTGTATCTTGTCAGTTCGTGGTGACCCTCTGGGGGCAACTTCATTTCTTTTTTATTTCAGAGAAAAGGTCATTTTCAAGTAATCTTCAAAAAGTTCCCGTGTCAAAAGTTGCTCCTAAGTTTTTTATAATGGGGTTTGAATTTCATACAATGGAGCTATGTACAGGAGGACGGGTGACGATGTACAGCTAACTTTTGAACGGTTGGATTTACACCCCATAAATGTATTACCAACAGATAGAAATATGCTGCCTCGGAACCAAATAAGCCTCCTAAACCTGGGTTCAGATCGCTCTAACATGTTGTTTCAGCAGAACCCCATAAGGACGCCGACTGCATGGTACTACCGAAAACGTGTCATTTTTGTGATATTAAAATTGTCATAACTTTCTTGATATTTGACTGATATTGTTCATATTTATATCATTTTAAACGACTTTTCAAGCTCTTTCGAATGATGTTTGTTTGGTTAAAATCGGATAAAGTTGATTTTTCACGTCACATACAGGCTTACTCTTTCATTGAAAGGCCGTTAATTAACAGCTATATTAAGGAGCAACTATTTTTGCGGAAACTTTGCATTTTCTGACAGTTCAGACCACTAATTACCTAAATCAAGTGGAGTTCTCTTGCCCCCAGAAAGTCGCCACGAACTCAAAAACTAAGCCCCGCACAGATTTTGGCTCACCGCCTAAGATGTAATCCCACAACCAGCTGACATATTTGGTCATATGAATAAAGACTAGTAAATGCTTTTACTTGAATTTTGCAATACAAATGCACTAGGCGATGCTGTACAAATCTGAAGGTAAAGCATTTGATAAAGTGTTTTTCACATTGAGCTGGCCAAAGGTACTTCGTTGAACTCAGGAATGTGACCAGATCACATTTACCAAGAGGTAGTGTGTTGCACAACACTGACTTGAAAACAGATTAGGTCTAGGCCTATAGCTCTTTTACGGAGTCAGCCAAAGCTGGTCAGCCATGACACAGGCTGCCGAGGGCTGTGTCACATTCTTATTTGTGATCACACTATATTACAGTTTAGTGACAAGGGGTCAGCCAAGTACCTTTGGCCAGTTCAATGTGAAAAACACTTTACATGTAGTCTTTATTCATATGACCCATTGGGTACACAAGGAGGCCGATCCCCGAAACGCCAACGGGAACGTCTATCCTTTTGTTCGGTGGTTTCTTCGTAGCATCGAACAATGGGTTGAGCGTTCGCGTTGGCGTTTCGGGGGCTTTGCGAAAACTCCCTAATGGCTTCACGGTCGCGAATCCTTTGTGAGGCCTTTTTTAACAGGTGTGAAAGGAAAGAATGTCCTCAGGAAAAACTGTCCCAGAAACAAAAGATCCTATTGTTACATTCTAATCTCTGGTGACTGGTTTTAATAGCCATGCACCTTAATCCGTCATTGAACAATCAGGCCTCCCACCAGCTTCCAAGCAAATTATTGTAGGAATTATAGGAACAATTTGCCAAAATTATAGGGAAAATATAGGAATTTTAACATGAAGATACGAGTATATTGATCTTATAATCTCCCTTCCTCAGTTGACTGATCATTCAGTTTCTTCAATTTCTTTGATGTATGCCTGTACTGGGGCTCTACGAAAATTCGTACCAAGATAATTCGACCCCAAAAAATAAGTCAGGAAAACTCCTTCCGGAGGAAAATTCGTCCACGGAAAATTAGTCCCTGGAAAATTCATCCCAAAGGATAATTCATCATCAGAAAATTTGTCCCAACAGGCGCAGATCCAGGATTTTGGCAGAGGGGGGTCAGGGCCGCTGAGGGCAGTTGTTGCAGGCAGGTGCCGAAGATGCCTGCTGCCTGCACCAACGGGGGGTCTGGGGGGCCTCCCCCAGAAAATTTTGAAATCTGGAAGGCCGTAGACGCGATTTCCTGGCATCTCAGTATTAAAACAGAAGCTGTATTCTTGCGTTTTTTGCTTATTGTCGCAGATTATTGAGAAAAAACAAATTGGTGGTGGCGAGCAGGCCCCCCCTCTGGATCCGCGCCTGCTCAAAGGAAAAGAGAAAGAAGACAACACATTACAAAGGGGGACAGCTGTGTAACCCCGCCCCCCTCATAGAAATCAATTTAAAGTAGTTAAAAGGCTAAAATACACTTGTTCACTTTTGGACAGACTGGAAATATAGGAATTATAGGACAAAATTGAAGAAATATAGGAATTATAGGAATATAGGAATTATAGGAGCGAAATCTTAAAAATATAGGAAATATAGGAATTATAGGAACAGTGGGAGGCCTGAACAATAGAAGCGGACACTTTTTACAGGGGGAAATTCTTAACTGTTACACTGGCGTTTTCGTATACCGTATACTTCTAAATCGGGGCCTTCGGGTTGGGCGCATGGCTCAGCGATCACACATTCGGGCGTCAATCCGTCGGTGTGCAGCCGACGACCGGCTGGTTAACGTGCATTGGGCGACCGGAACTCGCACAAGTTTTCTGTGCACCCATTAAAGCTGAACTGCATGAACAAAAACACAACACCGCAGTATCTACAGAAATGCAAACGCCCTTCGAACTACCTCCAGAACATGATAGACTACTATCTATTTTTGCTTGGACGTGGTTATAAATGGCCTGTAACAACTACTGCGCATGCTTCATCTCTTCGTTTTCCTGTACGTGGTAAAATCAGCCTTGCAACTCGTTTATGCCCTCTTCCTGAACTTCATGTTTACGCGGATGAGTATGTACGACTCCACACAACAGATGTAATACTTCTCTTTTCGTTCAAGTTTGCTGGATATCAACTCCCATCTTGGATTCGTTGTCAACCATGTTTCATGAATTGTCTGGTATGACGCATGATATTCCATCTATAATGATAAACAGCAAATATGGAATAGATTGTCCGTTATTCAACATGATATCTAAGTACAACTGACCCTCGCATCGATAGATTGTCCGTTATTCAACATGATATCTAAGTACAACTGACCCTCGCATCGATCGTTGCCGCTATATCTTTCTCTTAAGGCGGTGACAGACTAGTGCGCACGCGACGCGGAGCGACGCGTTTTCTTTTGTTTTTTTGCGCTCCACTGCACATGGTCCCTGAAAACACAAAAGAAAACGCGCAGCTCCGCGCCGCGTCGCGCTAGTCTGTCACCGGCTTAAGCCTTAAGGCTGATTCATACTCCGTCCGGATTTTGCGCCGATTATGATCAATTTCACTGCGTGTGCACATTCACGTCGTGGAAACCTGCGATCAGTTTCATGCGCCTGACGGTCCGCAAGCGAGTATGAATCAGCCCTTCAGCCGGTGACAGACTAGCGCGACGCGGCGCGGAGCTGCGCGTTTTCTTTTGTGTTTTCAGGCACCACTGAGCACCATGCATGTGTAGTGGAGCGCAAAAACACAAAAGAAAACGCGTCGCTCCGCGTTGCGTACGCACTAGTCTGTCACCGCCTTCAGAATCCATTCACGCGAATTTCGAGCGGAGCGATGCCGCATCCTTTGTCAATGACCAATGTCGCGGAAACAGACAATGGTTGCCGCGTCGCACCGCTAGAAATTCGCGTGAATGGATTCTAAAGCCGGTGACAGACTAGCGCGACGCGGCGCGGAGCTGCGCGTTTTCTTTTGTGTTTTCAGGGACCGTGTGCAGTGGAGCGCAAAAACACAAAAGAAAACGCGTCGCTCCGCGTCGCGTGCGCACTAGTCTGTCACCGCCTTTAGCCTTAGTACATTGACCTAGGACTATTTTGCTGAATACATCTATACAGCAGTCGCCTATTGCGGTACATGTAGATGTTCCCTTCTAGAAACAACGCCGTCAGCATAATTCAGCATTCCGTATCCCGACCTTCCACTATTGAAATCCCTGAAACTCAACAGGGTTTGAATACACTGTTAGAAATTTTTGTCATATTTTTACAGAAATTGCCTGCAGCAGAGTTTCCGGAACTTCTGTAAATTTACACATGGTGTGATTTATGTTTTCCTGTATTAGCTGGACTCAATTGGACTGTCCAGAATGATGCTTTCTGAGGACGTATTAAAATATAATTTGGTCAGCCTCCAGTCAAGTCTCTGTTAACATTTCTTTTAGACTGTAATTTTACAGATCACGTCCTGAACTAGCTGCTGCAGGAATTTTCTGTAAAATCTTCTGTTATTTCTTACAGTGTATTGCCAAAGAAATGCAACTTTTATTGAATTCCCATAATTCTTTTGCACCGAAGAAATACAATATACATTTTGGACAATCCGTAGGTAGGTATGTTGGGTCGTCAACTTACAATGAATGAATTGTGAGTCCATGAGCCAAAGATCAGGTCGCATGATTGCACTTCAGTTTTTGGATCGACCACACAGGTGCTCGTCAAGCCAACATGGCGGTAAAACTGTACTTCACCTTTGTATGACACGAGGACTCGCCCTTCATCGGTGCCTGGCTTCAAGTTTGGAGGCCCGACACTGAAATGACGAATGCACGCAAAGTGATCAGTAGGCCTACTATACAGCTGTGCGTTGAGGAGAATGTGGTACGTGTTAGTACGTCACTTTTTATCAGCACTTATTTCACTCAATATGTCTCAAGAGTCAGAGAGGTTGTGTAGGTGTTTTGCCGCAGGAACGAATAGTCATAATAGAGGAACTTCACGTGACGTCATCATTGATATCATAATTCTCACGTCAGCCATGTTGGACGTCATCTGAAGCTAGTCCAACATGGCGGCATCTCGTCGCGGCAGTGACGTCACAATCGTCGCTGCACATCCTCTTATAGGTGTTTTGCCGCAGGAACGAATAGTCATTTTGTCGAAAGGCACGAAGGAGGTTATAGTGAGAAGTAACATTTTCCTGCTTTGCGGTCACAAAAAAAATCTTTGGAAAGTCAAACAGAGAACCTTGGGCTATTTGTGATAAATGTACCTGTTATATAGGGATGTGTCTGGGCGCCATATTTCATTGTACAGAAGGTTAAGTTGATAGATACTGTCATATGCTTCGGGATCCCACTTAAAGCGGAAGTCTGTCCAACGCTGAAGGAGAACGAAAGGAACATGTATTGTGAAGATATCTAATCATTTATTCGGTTAAATTTGTGAGCAATGTCTTTCATCGTAGAAACCCGATTTCTATTTAATATTATTAAATTTGTGAGCATGATCAAGGCTGGATACCCTGACCGTTTCCAAGGGAAAGACCGACGCCTATGATTGAACAGAGACACTCGACCACGTAAAGCCTGCCGCACACTGGAGCTATCTGCTGAGCAAAAAGGCATTCGAGACCGTTTGCTCAGCAGATAGCTCGCGTGTGCGCGTAATTTCGGTGAGTTTTTTACCTCGTGAGGCAGAAAGCTCGCGTGTGCGCGTATTTTTCGCTGAGCTATCTGCTGAGCAAACGGTCTCGAATGACTTTTTGCTCAGCAGATAGCTCCAGTGTGCGGCACGCTTTATTGAATGAAAAGACCGAAAAAGACGGAATAGGCCTACCACGGGGTGTCCAAACTGACGATAATTATTTTTACCTCATGAAGCCATCCGTTGACGTACAGTGTACTCTTGTCTTCATCCTGTAAACGTTGGAGAAAATTCAGGTATACATAATGAGTTGATTGCAAGTCTATCACGAACATGAGGCTAGGCTACACGACAATGCTCCAATCGACGTCATCTTCGGAGGTACTCGGCTACATTCGGGCGGCCATCGTAACCTACCTCGACTGTATATAGGAGCCTCAGCGTAGTAATCATCTCGCAAATCACGAGATAATTCAGTGATTCGCCGCAGTGAGTGGGTCGTCTGTGACATTGACCGTAACCTTCCGCACTTGATGATATAGTGCAGACCAATGCTGATAATTTTTCACGTATAAATGGGTTCTTTGCGCATTATATCGGTGGGATAATTTTATTTATTGTAGAATCTGAAGTTATTCAGTGGATTAAGGCACATTTTAGGCAGTGATAACACCGAGGATGGACAACGTTACAATGTCGAAACAAAATGGCCGACCAGCCTTCACTTCACCACTTGAGAAGTTCAACCTGCTGCTATAGCGTGAGTGACCCTTCATCAGGTAAGGTAACATGCTTCAACTCATTTTTCTATGTGTAGCAACACTCACAATCCCTAATTGGTAACTTTGATCATTCAGATCGATAGATCTGAACAGTCTTGTCGAGCATGACCGAAGAAGTAGATCCCGGAGCAATATGGCGCTGTCCGATATACATCAGAGATACGATGTTGGCACGAATCGTTCTCTGACGTTCAGATTGGACAATGCTCATATTCAACCGGGGTGTTCGTTTTGGATTCAAAAGCACACCCCAATACCAGACCAGATTATACTGGATCTTCGTCCACCTAACGTTCGGCCGGATCTTTACAATAGGGAGGTTTAGAAATCAACGATAAACGTAAACATTGACGACAATGTTTTTGTACCGAAAATGCAACATAGAATCTGATGAAAGTGTTTCAAGGAATGTGTCTTAAGATTCCGCCGCGTCGCGGAATTGGCGTCCACATACATACTATTTAGTTCATCCTTCAGAGATGACTCTATTTTTAACAGAGGACTTCCATTTCGTTTCAAACGTGTCCAGTCGCACGTACATGTATTCCCGATGAGTATAGATTTCATCTGAAGTGATGTTGACAAGACTTCTTACCAAGTCGTAACTCAGAACAGAAAGGCCAAGGCTTATGTTAAAGGGGTATAATCCATCTCTAGCCGGTATAAAATACATGTAGCTGTTGTACACGTCTGCGTCATTCTGCGAGAGGTCCTTGCGCAACTTTACATGGGCACTGTACGAATGAAAAGACAGGACGCCGGCTGAAAATGCAAGTTTCAAAGCTAACTCTAGTAGACCATTTTTGTAATACTTAGGACGACCTTTTTAAAATTGGGGAGAAATATCGGACGGAGAAATCGGAAAACTGCGGCTAAAAACGGCAACAGCAGGTGCCAGGTCGTGTATTTCCTTAAAGCGGACTATTCGCGCCGAGTCAAAGATTCCACAGAACAGTTCCGGAGCGGCGCCGCAATGCATTTACCAGTTGTTGTTACGAATAAAACGGGTTGTTTTATTATTTTTGGTTTACTTTGGATAGACGCGAACAATCCGCTTTAAGATGACTGTACAGGGAGTTCAATCATCCTGTGCAATTAAAGATAATGTATCACGTGTATTTTCGCGGGCCACGAAAATCATTGTTTATTTACATTTTGTTTGTGTCCAGTCTTTCTTTGTCTTATCAGTAATTTGTTGGTGGCGTGTCCACTAGAAATTCTTTTGATACCGAAAGTATTCAATTTGGTGGGTTGGCATGTCCCAAAAGTCCAAAATAACATAATGTAAACATCAATGTTTACAAACATTGGCATGTAAACAATGATACATTATCTTTAAGACCAGGCTGATCCGCAACTTGTATTCATATACATATTCTTAAAATGATTCAAGGCTTTGTAGGCCTATGGTCCAGGATTGAACAAAGAAAGAGAAAGCACAAAAATTGACACACAAAATGATGATAAACAGGAAGTCAATTTCCAGATTCTTAGCAAATTTTTGACCCCAACCGGGGTCTTCTTCAGGCTGGCACTTTCAAGTCGAGCTACCAGAAGTGTTTTGAACGCAGGATTGAACGCTGCCATTTGAGATTCTGGGATTAAACGTTTCCTTTATGCAGGATTGAACGCTGCCATTTGAGATTCTGGGATTAAACGTTTCCTTTATGCAAAACTTCATCTCTTTTGAGCTGAAGAATGAAGTAAGAGGTAAGAAAATGTGAAGATAACTCACCTACAAGCCCTTGAAGAATCACAATACAGATGAGCACTGATGTGTTCCGCATTTTGACGAATACGTGATCATAAATCCTGACACTAAGAAGATTTTCGTCAACTGCGACGACGCCCGAACTTCGCGAGTTTTTATTGGCACGAATTGAAGATAGCGGAGGTCACAGTCCGTAAATGATGATTGAAATTGCGAATAATGTTTTTTCACTACCGCTTATCAACCTCGCCCCATGTAGAGTAACTCCCGTTCTAGGGTAGCCACATATGCACGTATACAAAGACAAAACTACGGTATTGGAGAATGATGCAATCACCGCCGGTGGGCCGGATGTCGAAAAAAGGTGGCAATATCACGCAAGTACTCATCAACACAAAATTCAGGTTAACGAGGGTTAAATGTACGCTTATGATTGATACGAATAGCGGATAATCGACACAAATTGCAGACAGCAGGCACTAACTTCATATTGGTTGTCCTTCACTTTTCTATCATCTTTTTGCATCTCTAATGCATTACGCAATATTCGGGGGGGGGGGATTAAATAACAGGCCACTCTGTTTTGGGGATACGCTGGGTAGCGTCATTAGTGAGGTTTCGCAAATCTGACGAAAAACGGAGTACGAAGTACGACATTGCACTTCATTTCCAGGAAGTAATGTATTTCAGAAGATGGTTGGTGGTAGTACCACAAACATCGCGCGAAGACAGACGCGTGCAACTTCACTAAATGCACACACTTCCACCGTGTATTTGACGAAGTTACACGCGTCTAAGTCTTACACTCTTTTTGAATACGGCCCAAGGTGTTTAGGTCAAGGCCGAACAAAAAGTCAGATGTTCCATTTTCAAGTCTGATTGCAAGGCCCACCGATTAGTAACTGATGCTGGGACAGTTGCCGGTAAATTGCCGAAAACAATTACCATAAATGTCAAGTCAATTTTCTCCAATATTGTTTATTATGTCCTCGAAAAGATGGTTTTCAATCGCCTATTATGTCCTCCAAAATGGTTTTTCAAGCGTCAATCATGATCAGACAAATGTCAGACCAAGAGAAAATAAAATAACGACCAAATGATCAAAACATTTATATTTTCTAGTTGCCTTGTTAAAATATAGGCTATAATCATCGGCATAAAAGGCCTGGGAACCGCCCAACATCATTTAAATTTAAGTACGTGTACATGTACATCAATACGAAATGCATGACTTTGTTTAGAGGGATGTACGCACGAGGCACAGGACGATTTGGCATTTTTTCAAAAAAATGGAAGGGTATACACACTCTTCCAGGAGTCAAGTTGTTTCTGATAGGTTACAGTCTTTGTGTGAAAACGGCAACTTCTAAAATAAATCTTCTCATAAACTCAGTCATTTCTTAAAATATCGTGGACAGCGGAAAACATACGGACGTCACTTGGACGTGGTTATAATGGCCAAAATAACAACTACTGCGCATGCTTCATCATTCCTTTGTGAAAATCAGCCTTGCAACTCTTTTATGCCCTCCTCCTGAACTTCAGATTTACGCGGACGTCGACGTACGGTTTTGGACAACAGGCGTAAATCTGCATTTCTCTTTCAATTTTGCTGGATATCATCTCCCATCTTGGGTTCTTCGTGAACCATAATTCATCAACCGTTTGACTTGAAGCATGATAGTCAAGCTATAATGATAAACAGCAAATATGCAAGAAAGTACACGTATATCCGTTGTTTATTCAATAGGGAGTTTTCGCAAAGCCCTCGAAACGCCAACGCCAAAGTCTATCCTTTTGTTCGGTGCTCTCTTGGTGGCATCGAACAACCATGGGTTTGGCGTTCTCATTGGCGTTTCGGGGGCTTTGCGAAAACTCTGTATTTACGTTGGACTATCCTGTAGGTGGGTAGCGTCAGGTGGCCAACTTACTCTGTGTCCGTTGCGAGTCCATGAGCCGAAGATCAGGTCGCAAGA
>NMRB01002911.1:2288-54127 GCA_002633025.1 Notospermus geniculatus
CTGACGATGTGCAGCCTGTAGCACAAAGGAACGAGGATACGGCGCCTGCTCATGACAGTTCCGGACTGAGTGAGTTAAAGTTAACCCTAGCTCGGCTGAACGACAAACTGGACGGACTTACCAACACGGCGCCACAGCCTACTAGTGGCCCCGCAATCCACGGACGGGAGTCTGCTACCGCAACAGATGTCGACAGGAATCCCCCGACGTTTACTCTAACAACCGCAATGGGAGGATGTCAAGTATACGGACAGACAGTCAATGGCCAGCGTTATCAACCCCAGGGAGGATTTCGCGGATCGTACGGCGTGCCATCGGATAGCCTACCCCACATCGACATCGTGAGCCCAGCCCTTCGACAAAACATCATCGAAGGTAAATATGTGAATTTAGCTACTTTGCTCATGCCCGATACCGAGCCCGCATCAATGTTGCGTGTATCGGAAACCAAGGATGGCCAGTTTGTCCTAAAGCGGCACACCACCAACTCGGATGCCCGAGTTCAGCGCCCCCTGACGTTACCTGAATTCATAAGTGCATTTACCATTTACAAAAACGTTATGTGCGAGTCGTTCCCTGTACGTCGCCCTGAGCTTGACGCTTACGAGAGGGATATCGTTGAAATGGCTGTTCGCTATGGCGGAACGCTGTTCTATGAATATCATAAGCTATTCGCTCAGCGCGCCGCTACCTATCTCTCCAGGGACAACATAAAGATTGACTGGTCAGTCCGAGATAGCAAACTATTCGGTAGTATTTTTTCGGGATCAAAAATCAATGCATGTGGGATCTGTGGCTCAGTTATCCATCTGACCCATTTCTGCCCTACGCATTTTGCACCTGCTTCAAAGTCTTGGGCCCCTCCGCGACCTTCACTTAGTAATCTTAGCGAACGCCCTCCAGCTGCTAGGTCGGGCATCCGAGATGTTCAAGGCCGCCCGCGGGTATTCAGCGAGGCAGGGCGCGAAATTTGCAACAACTACAATTCAGATAAAGGATGCCGGAGGGCGGAGTGCACTTTCGAACATATCTGTGTCAAATGCCGCGGCCCACACGGTTATGGCCAATGCACCATTACTAACAGTGACACTAAGAGTAAGACGACCCGGCAACCTGAGGTCACTGCTAAACCCGTGGCTTCCAGGTCACAGACTCGAGTCACTGACGGCAATAATAAGGCGTGACTCGATGAGTCTCTGGGACTCAACCCACCTTTCAAAATGAAAGCCTCAACGCCTATAGATGTTGATAAATTAGAGAAGGAACTAGAAAAACACCCTGACCGGGAGTTTGTTGCTTGCTTGCTCCATGGCCTGCGCTGTGGTTTTGACACGGGTATCGAAAGTGTTCCCACGTCCTCCTTTGAATGCAAGAATTTAGCCAGCGCCCGTTCGGAACCAGAATGTGTCAACCAACTCATTCAAAAGGAAGTAGACAGGGGGTACCTCTTGGGACCTTTTGATTCTTCCCCTTTTCCAACATATCGTATTAATCCGATTGGCATTGCCACAGGCAAATACTCATTAAAGAAGCGGCTTATTGTTGATTTGTCGTCACCACATGATGACCCAGACCAACCTAGTTTGAATGAGTTGATTGATAAGGGGCATCTATAAACAGAGAACTGAAGAACCAAAGAACTGAAGAACTCAAATGATCGATTAGTTGTGCCTTTAGTTAACAGTGCTGAGCTGGTACGGTGAATTCAGGTCAAAGCTATGTTGGACGTCAAAAAACAAACAGGGAGCATCTCAAAATATATGTGAAGCATCTTAACATGTCTCACACACCTCAAATGAATAAAATATGGATATGAATTTGATTACAATCTATGAAAAAGTGTAAGACTTTTTCAAAGGAACAGAGTTAAAATCCTTGCCCATTTTAATAATATGGGTCGCCATGATTGATGGGATGATACGGCTAGGTTAGGCCCATCATCTCATTAAAAAAGCCTGTAGGCCTATTTGCCTAACAATAATGCAACAAAGTCATGTAAATTGTGATAAGCAAATTTTTTGTGACCTTCCAGGCTATACATCGTTTCTCGCGGGACGGTTGCTACGAGTTACGTCTTCATGACGTTGCGTCATACGCATGCGTCGCCAGCTGGGTGGAAAATGTGAAAGTTTTAAGGCATTTTCCAGTAAGTTTGCCCCCCGAATTCGTGGGGTTTGAAGCGGCTAAATTTTATGAAATCGATATGGCATAGAGATCAAGCGTTCCAGGTAGCATCAGTCGACTTTCATATAAATTGTGCGGCGATTGTCCAAGAAAACTGTACATTACTGACATTTGCCGATCTTGGCATTCAATTAAGCTACATACTAAATTTGGCCAGAAATGTGAAATTTCACCCGTAACTACCTTTCTGTGCAAGTTTGGATGTAATCTGATCTATATTACTGTGTTAATTTTACGCCTGAATCCTAAAAATTTCAATGGAAAATCCATTACGATGTGACGTTCTTCCACCCAGCTGGCGACGCATGCGTATGACGCGACGTCGTGAAGACGTAACTCACAGCAACCGCCCCAAAATTCCCTGCGCGGAAACGATCTATTAGTACAGAAATTCACACCAAATTTACATGTAGTAAAGGTTAATTTACCTCTTCCGAAGGCTCTGCCATGATCAGATTGTCAATTGGCGGCAAACTGAATACAATACTCCGACCCCAATGGTACACCCAGGTACCACTGTCACAAATGTGACTGTGTCATCATCCACGACACCTACATGTAAATCATTTCAAGGAACTGAAGGCACAACTAATCGATCATTTGAGTTCTTCAGTTCTTTGGTTCTTCAGTTCTCTGTTTATAGAAGTGTTCATTGCACTACGTTAAAATTGACGATGCGATGGAAATCATCAAGAAACTTGGCAAGGGAGCTTGGTTGTGTAAAACAGATATAACAGATGCTTTTAAGTTGATTCCAATCGCTCCACATCTGTGGCCCCTACATGGTATCAAATGGGACGGGAAGTATTACTTCTACCAGAGACTGGTCTTTGGTTCCCGTTCTAGTCCCATGATCTTCGACAGATTATCCCAAGCCGTCTGTTGGATAGCTCATCATAACTATGGCATTGAGCATATCCTACACCTTCTCGATGATTTCCTGACCATTGACAAACCTGATTCCACCCCGGAGCGAACCATGGCATTGCTAACGTACATCTTTGGTATGTTAAAAATCCCTGTGGCTCCGCATAAAACTATTGGTCCCGAACAGATTCTCGAGTTTCTAGGCATTATCCTTGATACCATACGCATGATGGCCAAACTGCCAGAAGTGAAAGTGACGCGCATTGCTGACATGATTGATAGTCTGCGCAATAAACGCACAGCGACCAAGCGTGAACTGTTGGTGATTTTGGGTCATTTTAACTTCGCCAGCAGGGTCATCGTCCCAGGCCGGTCTTTCGTGTCATATCTCATCAAGCTGTCAACTACCGTGGATAAGCTTCATCACCACGTGACCCTGAATGCTGAGTGCCGGAAAGATCTTGCGGCCTGGAGCGATTTCCTTCACTCTTGGAACGGCGTAGCTATTTTCATGGATACCCATCTCACCCAGGCTTCTGATCTCGACCTATATACTGACGCGTCGGGAAGTATTGGTTACGGAGGGTACAACAGAGGCCGGTACTTTCTCGGTAAATGGCCTAAATATCTCGACTTGAAGGTGACACCAGAACTGTCTATGGCATATCTGGAACTATTCCCGATTGTCATAGCTGCCCTACTTTGGGGCCACGAATGGGCTGGCAAGAAAATTCTTTTTAATTGTGATAACATGGCTACTGTGGGCATAATTAAGAAGGGCAGGTCTAAAAGCTTGAAGATTATGCAGTTAATGAGAATCCTTACCATGACAGCTGCACGACAAGGATTCTCTGTGTACGCTCGACATCTGGGCACGAAGGAGAATGACATAGCTGACGCACTATCTCGTTTTCAATTACAGCGGTTTCGCCAACTGGCACCCGAGGCAGAACCGAACCCCTGCCAAATACCATCAGAAATGATCCAAATCTTAACCGAATCATGAAGGAACTGTGGGCGGCGGTCCTTAACTCGAACACTAAGGCTGTCTACAACAGTGGTTTCAAATGTTATAATCGCTTCGTTGCTATGTACGGTCTGAACTTGGACTCTAGTATTCAAACTGTGTACCCATCAGAGGAAATCCTCATGTATTTCATTTCGCACTGTTACGGCATCCTCCATCTGAAATACTGCACTATCAAAACCTATCTGGCAGGTATTCGGCATAGTTTCCTATCATTAGGATTTAACAATCCCATGGTCGATCCCATCAATGGCAATTGCCTCATACGTATTAAGAACCTTCTTAGAGCAGTGCAGAAGATCCAGGGTGCGGCTAGAACCAAACGCCTACCCATTACTGGCGACATTCTGTTCAGACTGTGTGACCTGTTTGATAAGGGGTGCTTCGACCCATACCTCGACTCTTTAATGCAAGCTGCCTGCTGTTTAGCCTTCTTCGGTTTCCTTCGATGCGGCGAATTTACGTGCCGTGACAAATTTTGCCCCAAATCCAATTTATGTTGGGGCGATGTTGTACTCTCCCCTGAAGGCGACAGATACATTGTTACCATTAAGGCGTCAAAAACGGACCCTTTCCGCCAAGGTGTTGATATTGCAGTGTTTCGCACTGGAGGTGGCCACTGTCCGGTTAAAATTATCAGGAGGTACATACAGCAGCGAAAAAACAGGGTTGGTCCACTTGTCGATAGCCACCCATTTTTCCTTGTCTCTCCCGGCACGCCTCTGTCACGTAGGGATTTTTTGGGTAAGCTGAAACATGCGTTAAATAGGATTGGCATTCTTCCGACACACTACAGTGGCCACTCCTTTCGAATTGGGGCGGCTACGTCAGCTGCTAAGGCCAACATCAATGATCATCTGATACGCATGCTGGGACGCTGGTCTTCAGACTGTTACGTCAGATATATTAGAACACCTCCTTCCCTAATCTGCCAGGCCCAGCAAACTCTGGGTACTTTGGGCTGTCGCTCGTTTATCTAATTATTCCCGAGGCGCCGCCGGGAAGGGGGAGGACGGAGGGTGACGTAGGCAGGGCGGATTCAGCCCCGTACCAAACACTTATATTTGCCCCTGGTGTGTCCTATTAGCAAATATCTTATATTCACGCCAAGAATTCTGTTAGCTGGGCACGTCTTTTGCAACGCCTTATTATGACTTTCAGTCTAATTGTGGCCGAAATAGGCCTCTCTTTCTACGGTATGTCTGCTAACCAGGATCCACGTGTGTTGGGGAATGATTGATAACCCCGAGCATAGAGCAGAATTCTTGGCCCGTTTACCGTTGCTAATTTCAGGTCAGACTGTCACTTTCTGCCGGAGGAAAGGACTTGTACACAGTGAACTTTGATGAGGACAATGGTTGACAGGCTGTTCCCACGACCTTTCAGGGCAGTCTTATCTTGTTTGTTTCGAGGAATCGGGATATTCAGGACTACACGCAATAAAAACTATTTACTCTATGGACAGACTTGAAGATATCAAGGATAGTATTGCTGACCTAAAAAAAAAAAAAAAAAAAATGTATTCGTCACATTGTATTCTTGGTGGTGATTTAAAGCCTCACTGTATTGAATTCAGAAAGTGCTTACGTCCTCCGACATTGGTAGTGTAAATGCACTACGCTCCATCTTAATCCATTAGAACTCTGCCTTCAGTTTTTTTTTGTTTTTTTGTTTTTTTAAAAATTTTGCTGGAAACTGGGGCTTGATTCTGGGAAGTACGTATCAGGCAAGTATTTTGGGGACCATCACGAGGCTATTAGACCTCTCGTAACACGTTGACGTATCGTAAATTCAATGCAGTGAAGCTTTAATTCAGGACATTCACGTTTCGTCATTGCCGGTAGTTGGCATGACGGTCTTTGAGGCACTCAGTGGTGCGCTTTTCTTGCTCTGTTTTCTACAGTACCAAGCTCACGACGCCCGGTTGAATGTGAAACCCGGGGGCGCTCATAGCCCGGCGCCGTCTTTATGTGTTTTTTGGGTTTTTGGCGAGGGGGTATCGGTCGGGCATTTCCTTCTCTTTTACTCATTTGGGGGTCAGTCCCTGGGTCATGATATTCCATGACCCAGATCCCTTGGGCGTTGTCCAGTGTGTTACAGTTTAACCCACTGGTCTCGACCCCCAAATTTCCGAGACAGAATTGGCCCTTTTCCTGGGAGACACCTACACCTCACTGGGACAAGGACCTCCACCACTCAGCCACGTTGAGGCTCGGGGAGCGTCTCGGCTGTCACAGAGCGAGGAGCGTCAGGAGCGTTTTCCTGGAATGTCGCCAAGTTTGTTTTTTTTTTACATGTATATTTCATATTAAATTCTTTAATAGCATCCCCCGCCTTTGTGTTCTTTATGTAAATAGGCGCATAGCGCGAGCACTTCTGAATGCGCGATCAACTGAGTTTATTACCGTATATCATCCATTCCCTCCAGCTGACGAAAGCTGTATTTCAGTTACTCCTGATCACATGTAAACGCAACCACGACAATTGCGCCAGGCATGACAGAAGATCAGCGCGCCCCCTACTATGTAGAGACCCACGTTGCCTCTCGTGACGTGTTACCCACCGCCACCTGTCAATCATAGTGCTTATTATAATATGAATGGGAAAAGGGCACTGAATGCTCACTCTATGCGCCAATGTGAAAAAAAACTAATATTCATGAGTGAAGAGTATGGGCATGGTAGGCGTGGAAAATAGGCCCTTGTCCGCCTCAGTATGATAATTGTACGTTTGTAGACTGCGCGGTATTAGGGCCGTTTAGACGACAGGCAAAAATCCACATACGATCCGATCGAATCCGATTGTGATTCAAAACTCTTGCGTGTAAACGCTGCCCAATGGGGTCCAATGTGGAATTTGGACCGCATTGGACCACATTCGACCACATTCAAATCTCGTCTAAACGCAAATGAGAGCCGATGAGGTCGATCGGATCCAATCGGATCGAATCTGAATGTGGTTTTTGGCTTGTCGTCTAAATGGCCCTATTGGGGGAAAAATCCAGTATTAGCAATAGTGAACACTCCCTCGGCAGTACTAACTGACCTCGTCCCCGAGGTGCCGCACATGCGTTGGGCGTATGTTTCTGCATAGGCATCGTAAAAGGTACCGTGTTTCCTGGTTTTCCCCGCAGCATTACGCCAGGCGTAATGATTACGCAAAATACAGTAAGCCTTTTTTGCCCTGCTGCGAAGAGTCTGGTTCAACTTTCATGCATGAAAATCAGAGTATCAATTGACCCCACTTGCAAAAACGTATCAAATTTGTAGTAACGAGATTAATTTGTGAGTTCGTTTTTCTCGAATTAGACTTATATATCAGTCGTGCCGAGTTGTTACAATGGTAATGGCAGTGAATGGCCGACCTTCTCCAAGTGGATACTGAGAAGCTTTCGAAACGACCCGAAGTATCAGTGGCGAGCTGAATAACATGGGTAGGCAGAGGCTATTTTTGGAAGTGTCACGTACTGTGCCCTCTCTTATGTGCCTTCGGAATGTACCGTTCGTTACTCAATAAACGAAGTAATTACTTCTAGGCAAGGGCATTTTGGAAGATATCAACTCACTCGCCCCCCGTGGTTCACAATCTCATTCTTGCTTACCATCGAGGCTGGCATCCACACTCGGCTCCGACGGTAAGACTGAGGCGTTACCCACATGATTTTGGATGATTCTTGGCTGGTAGCACGGCGAGTACAGAAAAGGCCTTGGACTGCGTCCATAGTGTTCCATAGTGTCCATAGTGTTCCAGGTTGACTAGCCTAGGCCTCAAAAAATGCTATTCGCGATAAAGAATGCAAGTAAGGCTAGGGATACACCGATCGCGTGCGACGGGGCAACGCACGCGATTTATGCTTTGCGGAATGCTTTGAAAGCCTTTGTTTGCGTGCGTATACGCCGCGCGAATATACGCATCGCGTTCGGTGTATTTCTAGCCTAAAGCAGTAAATGCGACGTCATAGGTCCTTTGTGTGCGTTCGCGCTCGTCTCCTGTGCCCGTTGACCCGATAAAAAACGAGATTTTTGGATATGGGAGGAGGCATTTATGCCCTTATCTGCGACGACGCTGGTAGAAACTAGTTACCGGCAGAATGGAAGCGGCCATTTTGAAGCCATGTGCCGAGACGGTCAAGGGTGGTTCGTCAATCGACTAAAACTTTTCGTCTGCCGTCTCCGCCGCAAAACCTGCACCCGCTGAGACAAATGGACACGAATGTCGAAAAGATTTGCTTTGGGGCGTTTTGGGAACAGTCTCCGATGAGGGTAACCAGTTGTCACCGTCGCCGGGGACTCGTGGCGATTTTTGTCTCCAGCCTCTACCACACGCTGGGATAAGTCCTGATTTCTGCGTCACATGTCGCAGCGTGTGCAAAAGGTGAATCGTCCGAGTACACAACAGGATTGTCTCGATTTTTGAAAAAAAATGTCGCTAAATCCGGGGTGATACTCGTGGATATTTTCTGCAAAGGCGCGCGAAAAAGGGCTCAACTTGTGTAGAATTTAATTCTCTTTCATTTGCACCTAATTTCAGCTCAATCGGACCAATAATAACTGAGTTATGAGCAAACGAATGCGGTAGTGTCAGGCACCTAACTGAAACCGAGTTATCTCGGCCTTGGGGCTCAAAGAGTTAAAAACGTCGAAAATGAATGTCACCTTTGTCACAGCGGCGACGCGAGACAGTGATATCGTGGAGGTTGTTGATGTAACCAACAAAACAGCATCACTGTCACCGTTTATCATCGAGCTTAAGCGGTTTGCAACCTTAGTTCAAGTCTATGTTGACCTCATCATAATCTGTGTCGGGCTTTTTGGAAATACATGTATGTTTTCTATCGTCGTCTTTACAAGATGCAAGAAAAAAGACGCAGCGAGTATCCAATATCTAACTTTTCTTGCGTTTAGTGACACTGGAAATATCATGACGTATATCATAAGATACTGGATTTCGATTGGCCTCAAAGAATTATCAGGTGGTACCATAGTTTTCAGTATAATTATGGTATCAACAACATCGTGCAAGTTGGTAAGTTTTCTTTCAAACGGCGTCTTCGCCTTTACTTCTGCGTGGACAATAATTGTGTTCAGCATAGAGCGTGTTGTCGCCGTCTGGTGGCCGCTAAAGGCGTCAACATGGCTGCCGACGTCACGAAGGAAGGCGGCCATCATCATTCTTGTTGCAGTTGCCATGGTGTCGCACACACCATCCCTGGTTTTATCGGAGATCTTCGAAGAGAAAAAGTTCACTAAGTGCTTTTATCATCTCCGTGGGTTCAGCAGAAGAGGAAAGATGATGTTCGTATTTTTTTGCCTCACAGCCAAAAATTACGCACTTCCCGCGTGTTTCCTCATGCCAGCGCTGAATTTCCTCTTAGTTGTTGGAATCATGCGGTCAAAGAATTCCAGTATTCGGGTAGACAACCCAAAAATGGACGCCAGGGAAGTGAAGGGAATCATAAACCTTCTCATTGTCTCAACAGTTTTTATGCTTCTTAACACCCCCACACGGGTTTATAATACAAAAATCATCAACTCCAAATTTCAGCTCGAAAGGTTGTACCATGGCTGAGAAAATCCGCGAACATAAACCGTGAAAGCAAATCAAGGATGATAATAATGGTCACTCTAGTGAACCAAAAATGTTTAAAGTCCTAGTATCACTACTTTTTCACAACTTTAGAAAGTTAAGAAAGTTAAAGATAATGTTTCAGGGGTATTTTCGCGGGCCACGAAATTCATTGTNTACCATCGTGTTTCAAAAAGCCATTTGGTTAATCCTTTAATGTACTGCCTTGCCGGCCCTCCAAAAGGTTTAGCCCGTATTAACATGGCCATGATTCTAGGGTATTATATTGCACTCCTCGACTTCTTTCAAGACGACTGCTGGCGGTGTGGTTAGATTGGGCATTATGAGTGAGGCAATGAAAACCCGTATCATATTTTACAACGCAATGGTACATGTACACCTCTCCCGTAAAAGCTAGACTTAGAAAATGGATTCCTGCTTTCTGTTCAGATAACGATGCAGGAATCAAGGGTAATGGATGTCATTTTCCTCCTGGGAAGGCATCCGATGGAAGGGTTTTTTCACTGGGATATGCTTCCCGTGAACATTGCATCCGCTGTCCGCTACCGTCGTCTTTGATGTAGGGCGGGTTATTCAATGTATGTGTCGGATAACGAGTCGCCATTTGCAGGACATCACTTTCAATAGGAGCTTGTCAACGAGTTGACCAATAGGTGTCACTACGGCCCAATTCAATGCATATAGCGGACCCAGTCATTATTGATCGAGCAGCAATCACGTAGATTTTCCTGTACATTGGTCCGCTAGAACTTTGCTGCCATCTGTTGGCAATATGCGGCTGACTGCTCCTATTGCATCTACATGTAGCCGTTAAATGGTAGGCCCCTATACGTGTATTTGCCATACCAAAGAATTTGATGTAGTCTATAAAATGAAGTTCAGGGCCCTGTTTTTCGAAACCGTTGCAAGCTTAAGATGCATCATAAGAACATCTAAAGGGAGACTCCATTCATTGTGTAAAAGGTCATGGGGGTTTAAGATCAAATTCCCCATTTGGGATCCCTGTCAAGTTATGTTTCTGAAACTTGGAGGGATGAATGAAGGGCAATAGCGAAACCTCCCTAATAAAACCCACAACGAAAACTTTACAGTTCTAAGTATTAGGTTAGGGTTATGTTGTGTCCGCCTCGTTCCTTGCAACGAATGTGCGGGACCAAGTTATGAGCTCGGACATCAAGCTTCAGTCACAGAGTGACGCTTATTTGAGAGCCAAGAGCCAAAGAGCAAAGAGTAAGGAATCTATTAAGAGCCAAAGAGCCAGAGTCAGGAAACTCAGAGCCAAGATTGTCATGTTGTAAGTGGATTGTTATGAACAATGTGGCCTACCGGTTTAGCTCTGTCGAGGCATCGCCTTGATCCCTTTTTCGGACCACTGAAAAAATTGATGAAGTTTCATCCTTGATGGATGCTGCTCCCATTCCGTGAAAAAGGGTCTCACAACGGCTTGGACAATCAACTTATATTTTAAAGTTATAGTCTAAACTCCCACTTACCTGTCCCATTCCTGAACTCTGAAAAAATGACTAAATCCTAAGTTGAAGAAAATGGTGTGGGGGTATGGTCAGAAACAATAATGTCCTGTCCACTTACTTAATTGTCCCACTCCGGAGCCTGGCAAAGAATGACAGCGTGCGATATCTTCAACTTAGGATTTGGTCATTTTTTCCGAGTTCAGGAATGGGACAAGTGGGAGTTTAGAGTACATGTGTTATGATAAAGGGAACTCGTCAAATGATCGAATCCTTTGAAAGATATTTATCAAGTGCGTGCATGTACATGTATCATGGAGATATAATAAAGATGTATCTATGGACATGTAATCGTAAACCAGCAATATCCTGGTTCTTACCATCGTGTTTCAAAAAGCCATTTGGTTAATCCTTTAATGTACTGCCTTGCCGGCCCTCCAAAAGGTTTAGCCCGTATTAACATGGCCATGATTCTAGGGTATTATATTGCACTCCTCGACTTCTTTCAAGACGACTGCTGGCGGTGTGGTTAGATTGGGCATTATGAGTGCAATGAAAACCCGTATCATATTTTACAACGCAATGGTACATGTACACCTCTCCCGTAAAAGCTAGACTTAGAAAATGGATTCCTGCTTTCTGTTCAGCTAACGATGCAGGAATCAAGGGTAATGGATGTCATTTTCCTCCTGGGAAGGCATCCGATGGAAGGTTTTTTTCACTGGGATATGCTTCCCGTGAACATTGCATCCGCTGTCCGCTACCGTCGTCTTTGATGTAGGGCGGGTTATTCAATGTATGTGTCGGATAACGAGTCGCCATTTGCAGGACATCACTTTCAATAGGAGCTGTCAACGAGTTGACCAATAGGTGTCACTACGGCCCAATTCAATGCATATAGCGGACCCAGTCATTATTACAGAGTTTTCGCAAAGCCCCCGAAACGCCAACGCGAACGTCTACCCTTTTGTTCGGTGCTCCCTCCGTGGCATCGAACAATGGCTTTGGCGTTCGCGTTGGCGTTTCGGGGGCTTTGCGAAAACTCCCTATATTGATCGAGTAGCAATCACGTAGATTTTCCTGTACATTGGTCCGCTAGAACTTTGCTGCCATCTGTTGGAAATATGCGCGGCTGACTGCTATTGCATCTACATGTAGCCGTTAAATGGTATACGTGTATTTGCCATACTAAAGAATTTGATGTAGTCTATAAAATGAAGTTCAGGGCCCTGTTTTTCGAAACCGTTGTAAGCTTAAAATGCATCATACATGTAAGAACATCTAAAGGGAGACTCCATTCATTGTGTAAAATTTTGAATTTTTGAAATATCGTTAACATTCAAATTCATTGATACCTGCAACAAATCGTATTTTCTTTAAATCAGCAAACACATCATTTTAAGTATTTTTATTGTATCCTGTACAACCAATAGGCCTACATGTACTAGGCAGTCAAAGTATCAGCTCATTTAGCCTATTGACATTGGTGACATCACAACTCATGGCAATAGTCTCCATGGATTAAAAAAAATCAAAAGTTTACAATGAGTGGAGCCTCCCTTTAAGATGTACGTCATGTACATGTACCTTGGTCGTACATGTAAATCCGTTTTTCGAAACTATCGTCATTTGCAATCGTTCATACACTGTAAAAACCATTTTGTCCACTACCTGGACACGTGGGTTTGAGATGAGAATGGGTCCATGGTACCCAGAATATTTGTTCTTCGAGCCTGAAACGAGGAGGTCCTTAGGTTCCAGTAACCCATAATGACCAGTTTCACAGGTCACTTTGGCCCATCTACTATTGCTGCTCATGGGTGCCAACACCCCACGGTAGCATTCGTAGATGGGCCAAAGTGGCCTATGAAACTCTCATTATGGGTTACTGGAACCTATAGACCTGTCCGTTTCAGGCTCGAAGAACAAATATTCTGGGCACCATGGACCCATTCTCCATTGAACACGTTTCAAAACCCATGTGTCCAGGTAGTGGACAAAATCATGGGTCTCTCGAGCCCATTCGTTTTTACAGTGTAAGAATGTTCGCAATCTTACGACAGCTTATAGCTGTCTTAGGATGATCATATCTGTTGCTTGGGCATGCATGTATTTTTTCATTCTTAAGATGGAGCTAGGACCGTCATGTCTTACATGTATGACCGTCTTACGGCGGACATACGAATGTTTAAATCAACACTTTATAGGAAGTGCCTAAGTCGGGCCTACATGTAAGTTCATCGCATGTGCGTTCATATCGTAAAACTACGACGGTTTCGAAAAACAGGCCCCAGAACGGGAGTCATCAAAATGGATGCACCACTTTTATAATGATATCTTCAAATATGCTAGAAATCAAATGATAGATATTTAACGAGCCGATAAAGATGCCATGCCATACGTAGGTAATCTTATTAATCGTTGCTGTCAGATTCAGACTCGAGTAAACTACCTAGCAGGAAATATAAGACTCTGTTTATTTTCACGGTGTCGTCCGCCTTATTCACAGAGCCAATTTATACCCTTTTATCCCACGGTAATCTTCCCCTATAGTATTTCACGTTCCGACGTTTTCGTGATCGTATATGACTCGCACTGCCTGTTTATCTTACTCTGAACTAAAGCAAGCAACTCGAAGAGCGGACTTTTGCGTGACAAAACTTGGCAGACCTGTAATCGATATAAACTTATAAGACATCTCATTGGTGAGAAGATTAAGCAATTAACTGACTAATATGTCTTTTCTGAGTGAAGAACAAGTTTTTGCCGAGGACAGCGTCCCCTCAACTTTTCCCACTCAGTGAGAGCTAATTGAGCAATTGTGTGGACTGATGCAATTAACCTTACTCAGCCATATTGGATTAATCACTGCTTTGTGGAATAATTCAACTTGAAATTAATTCCGCCAATGAAGCTTTCATCGATGACGAACAAAGAACAATTAACGAGTTGATGAAACTGCACGCTCGTCGAATGGCTTGCTTCCAACTTCATTGTTTTTTTTATCTACTGCATGGCTGTCAATCGTACAGTACCGTTGGAAAATGACCGGTTTTCGGTTTTGGAGATCGTGTACTCACACGTAACACACAGAAAAAAAATCAACTGGAGTGGAGACTCAGATCTCACTATAGGGACAAAATGGTTCGAAATACTTTTTGACTCAAAATGAAACAGAAAATATTTCGGCCCGAGACAATGACATCTCAATCTGAGTTGAGTGATCTCAGAATGAGACTGTCAGGATCTCGGCCCAAAATATTTTCTCTCAGATCGAGACTGTCAGTATCTCAACCCGAAATATTTTCTCTCGGAACGAGATTTCAGTCTCTCGGCCCAAAATATTTTCCGTTTTATTTTGAGACAAAAAGGAATTTCGAACCATTTTGTCCCCATAGTGAGACTTTGAGTCTCCACTCGAGTTGATTTCTTTTTTCTGTGCATGTTGAGAAAGGTTTTCCATCTGCTAATTCGCCTTATTAAAGCGATACACTTGTTCGTGCTGTTTTATAGTGGACGAATATCGTTAAGACAGATTACAAATTCAAATTCGTTTTATCAACAGGCAATTCGGCTTTTCCCAGAAATGCGCACCCTCCAACATACAATGATCCCTGTTCATAGCACTTTGTGTGGCTAAATCACTATGTCAACATTGAGCTCAGTGGGGGGTAAAAGCTGTTCACTGGAAGATCCTCACAGCTTAACCACCCCCAATTAATCCTATTTGTTGGTCAATAAACATTCATTGTTGAAGTGCTGGCTATTTCTGCCAGCCAGAGTAAAGGGGCCCAGAAACCTAATGATTGTCACTTCTAAATACATCCATATTTAATGAGTGGAAAGTTACAATGAACTTGGTTCATATATCTCGAGGAGAAACAGGAGAAGCAGCAGACAAGACAAGACAGGGATCTGTCTGTGGAAATGTACCCTGCCTACTAGAATTTTGAAGACAAAAGTGCAGAGAAAAATATCGATGAAATTAAAAGCTCTTCGCTACATCACAGAAAAAAAATCAACTCGAGTGGAGACTCAAAGTCTCACTTTAGGGACAAAGTGGTTCAAAATACGTTTTGACTCAAAACGAAACAGAAAATATTTCGGCCCGAGACAATGACACCTCGTTCCGAGAGAAAATATTTCGG
The DNA here is from genome assembly GCA_002633025.1 of Notospermus geniculatus. Taxonomy (NCBI): domain Eukaryota; kingdom Metazoa; phylum Nemertea; class Pilidiophora; order Heteronemertea; family Lineidae; genus Notospermus; species Notospermus geniculatus. The sequence continues at coordinate 17,570 of NMRB01002911.1, forward strand.
GTTGAGATACTGACAGTCTCGATCTGAGAGAAAATATTTTAGGCCGAGATGTCATTTTCTCGGGCCGAAATATTTTCTGTTTCATTTTGAGTCAAAAAGTGTTTCGAACCGTTTTGTCCCTAAAGTGAGACTCTGAGTCTACACTCGAGTTGATTTTTTTTCTGTGATGTTTGCGCGTTGTTGGATATACAATATGTAAATCAGACATTTATGCCGGTGTTACATCTGCCAGTGTTTCCGTATGTCAGTGTTTCCCCTTAGTGTTTGGGAAACGCTGGTAGATACACGGTCTCTTTTTGTCCGACAATAATAGGGGAACACTAACAGATTGGGAACATTTAAAAACGTTACACCGATCGATGTGCAATATCAAGGCATTGCATGAATTTTTTTGTTGAAGGACGCGGTGAACTGTGCATCCAAACCCCACATTTGGCTAAATACAATGTTCCCGAGGACGTTTTACTTTGTACGTACATGTATAATAGCTATCGCATTACCGATATTGACAAGATGTGTTATTTCTATATCCGAAGAGTTCGAATCTTTTAAATGTTATGGGAATGAATTTTTTCACTCTGCGTTTTTCTCAGAACAGATTAAAATGACCTTTCTAAAAAACAGCAGTAGAGTTCAAACAAGACTTTTAATAGAAAGAACTGACAATTGTTTTAACAATAACGTGATCAAAATGAGAGTCCAGAGGAAGCAACACTTACAACATGACATTTTTGCTCAATCGGAGTCGTTCTAATTTTCACAAAAACTCTGGCGCAGATGATAACCCACGATTGAACGACATAACATGGCATCATTAGGCGTCTTTAGTGCGTTTCTGATAACAATTGCGCCTCCATTTAACATGTAAATGCAGACATAAAATGTAATAATTGCAATAAGCATCACCCATTGCGCTAACGAGGGTTTCCAGGAGGTGGACATAAATTGTAGAAGTTATTAGCAAATTGTAGCCGAGAACATCTGTTTTCGAGACAAAATTGATTAATGTTACGCCAGTCGTGTCGTTTTCACACAAATTTCATCAGAAGCTAACAAGATGTCATTGAGATGAATTGCTATTTAGAAAAGGATGCGGCTCGTCGAAGGCGATCTTATTTGAACGACCTGCTTGTTTAAAAAGAATGACCAGTGTTCATTAAATGTTCGAGTGGGCCTGGATGAGTTTTTCTCTATTTTGCAGAGTACCTTTTTTTAGCTCACCGGGTGAGCTATTGTCGTGGTGCAGCGTCCGTCGTCGTAGTCATCCGTGGGTGGCGTCCACTAGAGCGCCGACAACATAAGGAAGGGTTGCGGAAGCAAATTATTCATTTCGGCATTCTTTCCGCGTCAATGAATTGGGCAATAGGGAGTTTTCGCAAAGCCCCCGAAACGCCAACGCGAACGCCAAACCTATTGTTCGATGCCACGAAGAGAGCACCGAACAAAAGGATAGACGTTCGCGTTGGCGATTCGGGGGATTTGCGAAAAATCCCTATTATTTTGCCCTCTCCCGAAAGTGCAGAAACGCCGGGAAATGTTTAGGAATGATAAAGACAGTGAACGGAATCTTTCAAGAATATGCGGAGAGGTTGCTAAATGAATGCGGATTTACTAAGTTTGCATTCCGCGTCTTGTCCGCGCCCTAGTCGACGTCAGGTTTTAGCAGGGCGCGTTTCGTAACCTCTGGATCTAATGATCTACCCCTAGGTCAGATGACCTGTCACACCAAGTTTCGGTCCGATTCGATTCTTGGCTTGGCCACCAGGTGGCCGAAACCGAAAGCACAAAAAGTGTAATAACTCCTGAACTACTGGCTGGATCATCCCCAAGTTTTTCTCATCTGCCAAATCTGCTGATTAACACTGCGGTCTGAAACCTCACCTCGTTAGATGTGCAGAATGTACTTTAAATGAAGCTAATTATGTCGAAAAAATGACTCTAATCGGATAAATGACCATTTGGAATAATCGTTGTGATAATTGTCACAATATCTCTGCCAAGCAGCATGATTTCCCCATTTGGTGTATTTTATCTCCCTGTTGACTTGTCACGTTGACCTACATTGCATTGTTTGAAGGGATTTTCAAGTACCACAAGAGAATACATCCTTGACCCCCTAGTTTAAACCTTAGCGTTTTTTTCCAGACCCGGGTTTAGATTTCTCCCGGATCCAGCGACTTCTCTATCCACACCTATTATTTCTCTTAAGGCCTGTCTACACCATCAACATTTTCAAAAGATATCTAAAAACGTTGAGTTGCAACAAATCTGCAGCACCCTTGTTTTGGGATTTTATTTATTTATTTATTGACGAAAACTTCAGGCCAGTCGGCCTGTGGTACATTTATAAAGAATTGACGGCAGATGGATGATACAAAAAGGAGGAAAACTTAAGGGTGAAGTCGAACATTGTTGCACAGCGTGGACAGACTTGCAACAGTTGAAAACATGTTTTGAAAATGTTTTAGAATGTATGGCAGAAGAAGAAATATCATGTGCATTCTTCTGCAACATTTCTAAACCATTTTCAAAACATGTTTTGAATTGTTGCAAGTCTGTCCACACTGTGCAACAAATACCAAAACAAGGGTGTTGCAGATTTGTTGCAACTCAGTGTTTTTAGAAATGTTTTGCAAAGGTTGATGGTGTAGACAGGCGTTTACGATACCCAACCAATGCTTGTTTAGCTATTTATAGCTCTACCACTGATTCATTTGTAATAGCAATAGTAATTCGGTGCAACAAACGTCTCTGAGCCCCAAGACGTTGATGGAAATATACTCGAACTCAGTTGTTGAGCGAACTCTCAACACAAACGAAAACGCGATAAGTGGAAAATTGTTAATAAGCTAGCAGCACAAAAGGCGATATCGCAAGCGATCTGATCGCCAGCGAGCAAAATCGGCTGTTGACACCAGGAGTGCGCTGGACAGCGATGCGTGGAATCCTCACGCCAGTGATGTTCCCTGATGTCAAAAAATGTTAAAACCGATGACCGATATCGCCAAGTCTGTGGTGGTGGGCGAGAAGCATCCTGAGTCTCAGCTGTTCCAGTTACTTCTCACCTCTTGCTATTGTATTGTGTCAAAGGCGAATAAACTTGTTATACTGCGTCGAAATGCATAAAAACACACCACTAATCATATGTTGGGTGAGCTGGCCTTGAGGCATTCTCACCACTAAAATCATCACACTTTTAAAAGTGGGTCAATTTTTCGCCTCCATTTTCTCCTTTTCCATTCACGTAATCTACTGATTATCGACGCAATAGCTAATCGTTTGGCGTGAAATTGTGTCCCCTGCTAAGCAATTTGAATAATATAATCGGCTTGGTGCTTTTTGGACGATTTTTGGACCAAATGACGAGATTACTTAGGATCATTTTCATGCGGGTCCTCTGTCCTCGAGTCCTATTGTACTGTAGGCCTATAGCGGAGCGGCTGTAACAGGCAGGGGACCAGGTGTTGGACAGTAAAAATGGTGGAGATTCGTTTCATCACTTGAGAAATTAGACCCATTGTGATACCTTTTCTAACCCTTCATTAGGTAAGCCACTATACTTCAACTCATTCTTTCATGTGTAGCAACAACCTCCACGCTTAATTGATAACTAAGATAATTCAAATACTTGGACATTTCCACAGTCTTGTTGGCCACATTTCCTGCTCTGTATACACTACATCGATCGTATGTTCATGGATGAACCAGGTCACGGTAATAAACATACAGTAGCATAGCGCCTGTATTCAGGTCTCACCACACAGGGGAAAGTAGGACATCTTAAATAGGATGCTCGTGGCTTCCAACATGTCCAATAATAGCAACTTCCTGATGGCCATACAGACAAGCCTGTTTTCTCTGGCCATCGATGGTGGCGCTGACTGATAGGCCTATTTCGCCCTCGGCCTCATGCCAGCGAACCGTTGTTGCCATTTGGCTTGTCTTGTTCGATATTTTTCAGTTCATGTATTTTTATGATCATTTATATGCGATATTAATATGTATGTTATCATTCAGCAATTCTTATCCCATTGCCGGGAGTTTCGAGCCATTTGTTTCGTGGATTTTCCCAGTCTCCCGAAATAGCAGCCAATGGGAAAGAGCGTTACATCGGCCCGTTAAAAATCATAGGTCACTTGTATTGGGGGTTGGTTTTATGCCAGGATCCCGCTATCAGCTAACTTCTGATTGGCCGATTTGACGACAGAAAATCTGTCGGTGGTTCCCCGCCGAAAAGGCACGGAATGTGACAGGGTCAGAAGAGGTGCGACGTAGGAGATGCGTCTGAATGACCCTGTTTTGAGAGGATGGGCGAGAAGATACTCGGTGCGATATAGCCTGGTGTGCTGCTGGCAGTAGTTGTTTTACGGAAACACGATCAACAAACATTGTTTATATTCCTGTGTCACTAAATCCACATTATACATCCCATCGCGTCGGCATTCCCGAAAGGCACCAACATCAATCATTGGAATGATGAAATTTGAAAGCTCTATGAAATGCCATTTAGCCAAAACAAATATGCACACGTTCCAGCTTGTTGAGGCCCATATTTCACACCAATTTTTGCTTATCTTTGTACATTGTTGTCGTCGTCAGGATTTACGAGCGTCATACATGTACAGCTTAATTCGCTAGACTTAAAGATAATGTATCACAGGTATTTTCGCGGGCCACGAAATTCATTGTTTATTTACATTTTGTTTGTTTATGTCCAGGCTTTCTTTGTCTTGTGGGAATTTTTTTGGTGGCATGTCCCCAGAAATTCTGTTGATTCCAAAACTGTTCATTTTGGTGCGTCGGCATGTCCCAAAAAGCCCAAAATAACATAATGTAAACATCCAGGGGCCGGTTGCACAAAACTCAGATAGCGCTAAGTTGGTGTTAGCGCTGACTTTATGTTAGATGACGTAAAAATCCCTTGTCATTTAACATAAAGTTAGCGCTAACACCAAGTTAGCGCTAACATGAGTTTATTGCAACCCAGCCCTGGTTTACAAACATTGAATGTAAACAATCAAGTCGTGATACATAATCTTTAAGGCGCCGCTCCACGTGACAGTTTTCTATCGAAAGTTTGCTGTCAGATAGTCAGTTATTGCTGTCAGATGGCAATATTATAGCTGTATTGCTGTACATGTATTACTGTATTGCTGTATTACTGTATGACAGCAATTATTGCTGTCTGAGAGCAATAATTGACTATCTGACAGCAAACTTTCGACAGAAAACTGTCACGTGGAGCGGCGCCTTTAGAACTGAACTGACGGCGTATTCGTACGATATACATGTAGATTAGATAATTCCCGAAGGTATTGTGTCGTCGCAGCGCTGAGTTGGCAAAAAATGTTCCATATAAGTTTTTTTATTCGTGAGGCAGTTTTACTGGCATTTTGGTTCCCGAAGCCACCGCGAGGGCTAAAAGGCTTCGGCTCTGGCTGCCATTTTATTGCTGACGTCATTGTAGGAGTCCATTTTCCCGTAAAATTTCATTCTCCCCGGTGTAATGTTTTTCACTGCCCCCCGTTTGCCAGTGCCTCCCAACAAAAGATTGACGGAATAAGCCGCGACGTGACAATGGGGAGGCACTGATCAACATGTCTTTCTGTATTTGAGTGTCCGCCGAACAATAAAGCGGGCATTGTCATACGGGGGGCATTCTCATACATTACACCTGTCTAAAAAACGGCGATGATTTTGAGCGTTTGTTACAGCACTCTTAAAAAATTCTTGTCACCGCAACTTGTCTGCGAATATTGACGATATGCCTTAAGGCTGATTCATACTCCGTCCGGATTTTGCGCCGACTATGATCAATTTCACTGCGTGTGCACATTCACGTCGTGGAAACCTGCGATCAGTTTCATGCGCTTGACGGTCCGCAAGCGAGTATGAATCAGCCCTTAGTCAATCTGAGGAGTTACTTGTCATGGCGAGTCGCACATTTCTGTGACGAGTTCAGTTTGTCCAGTTGACAAGATCTCTAGTTATGGCGATAAGTTGCAGGTGGCAGGACATTATTGCGCATGCGCTTCCCTCACATCCATCGCTCAATGTTCAGTTACATTTAGCACCCACGTGGCTACGGGTACCCCATTCTAAAAACAACCCGTGATGTCAACATAATGATCTATAAATAGATCCGCGACAAATTTTTGTCGCAAAGATGGCAGCCAGAGCCGAAGCCTTCTAGCCCTAGCGGTAGCTTCGGGAACCAAAATGTTTACTTGGTGTGCAGGTTTCCCTTCTTACTGCGTTAAAGGGAGACATCCGAAATATATTGTTTTTGTTTTGATTAGCGCACAGCGCCGTCTGCCCGGCGGGCACTAGTTGTTTTTGTTTTGATTAGCGCACAGCGCCGTCTTTTAATCAACGGTGACACTACGCTATGGCACAGGCCCCTGGAGAGCTATCAGCGAGTTTAGAACACGTACCTAACCACTGATAGCTCTCCAGGGGCCTGTGCCGTAGCGTAGTGTCACCGTTGATTAACAGACGGCGCTGTGCGCTAATCAAAACAAAAACAATTAGTGCCCGCTGGGCAATATCATTCGGATGTCTCCCTTTAATTTCAACTCTTCTTTTTCCAGTCCTCTCCTTGGTATCAAGCGTACTGACGCTGACCGTGATAGCGTGCGATCGTTTCTTTGGCATCGTCTTCGCCATGAAGGCGCATATGACAGAACGCCGTGCTAGCGTTTTCATTGTACTGGTATGGACCGTCTCGACCGCCGTCAGCAGCCCTTTGTTATACTTCCGTAAAACCAACCAAACGAGAATGGAAGGACTATACAGAGATCTTCTGCAATGATCATTGGCCGGTTGTGAAGAACGATGTAGGGGGAGGCACGCTTCTCACGACGCCGTCCCGTGTTATTTACTACACCAGTGTTTCCATAATCCTTTTCTTCCTTCCGGTTCTGATCATGGCCATCACGTACACTGTGATCATCTGGAGGTTACACTCGAGTAGGGCGCCAGGAGAGCAGGTCGATTCCGAAGTCAGCGTCCAGGACAAGTTAAAAAAGAAGGTAATGAAATGGTCAGGGCCATTGTGCTCACCTCTGTGACAGAGTATGAAGTATGAGTAGCCTGGTGATACACTGAATGGTGAGTGATTAGTGCAGAAACATAGTAACATTTACTACCTATGAGATATGGCCAATGTCAATTTTTCAAGATGGCCGCCTGGCAGCCATGTTGAAGCCCAATCGAACCGAAATTTGGCATTTAAGTAGACGGTACCAAGACACATATTTAGGCACGGTTAAAGCATCCTAGCTCCCACTATTTATGAGGTGTGGGTCGAAGTCCATTTTTCAAGATGGCTCCCTGGCGGCCATATTTGACGTCGAATCTGACTGAAACTTACCATATATTTATATGGTACCTAGATACATATTTTGACAACGTTAAAACATCCTATCTACTCCTATTTATAAAATGTGGGTCAAAGTCCATTTTTCAAGATGGCTTCCTGGCGGCCATATTTGAAGTCCGATCGGGTTGAAATTTGGTACCAAATCACAACACTCTATGTCAAATAGCAATGAAATGTGCCACCAAACAGTGAATTTTGAACTTTGACTTCTGTGACCTTGAAAGGTAGGTCAAATCAAAAACCCGGGATTTATGTGATGAAGTCTCATCAGAGGAACCCACCATAAAAGTTTTGTGGTTCTAGCTAATCGCGTTCAGGAGATACGGCCGAAAGGTTTTCACAAAGCGCCCCCTACAGGCCAGAGTTTACAAGCAGCAGCGCTAAGTTTCGGTCCAGAGATAGTTTTTACCATAGGGTGCCTGTACACCAAATTTCAAGTTTGTAACCCAAGCGGTTTAGAAACGTGCCACCCCTGTTAACGACGACGACGGACGACGGACGACACACCATGAGAGAAGCTCACCTCACAGAGGTGAGCTCTGTGAGCTAAAAATCTGTGATCAGTCTTACAACGTGGAAAAATTTACTCAGGAGAGAGCCCTTCAACAGTGTTCACTCTCAATCTGGCGTTCGTTGGATAAGAGATGTACAATGTACACGGTTGTCGTTCTAATTTAATTCTAATTTTAAGATGAAGAGATACCTAAGCACAAAATAATGCATGCACAAAATTGAAAAACCGGCATCTTTTTTATAACCTAAAGTAATCTATACACTAAGTTTATTACTTAAGTAGGAGTATTTATGTTATGAATTTTTTTACGCGTAATTTTGATTCTTTCGTCATGTCAAAACTGTTCGATGGGCTGATTTTTTTTACAATTGGTAATATTCATATATTTACATGTCTAGTTCGATGGGCTGATTTTTTTTACAATTGGTAATATTCATATATTTACATGTCTAAAATATCAAAAGTACAGCTTGCATAGTGTTAAATTTATTGGAAAATCCTTAGAAAATTTTTATGACATGGACTCGCGTCGGGTAAGTTGGATTCTCCCGTATATATCGGGTAGCCCAAAATATGACCCCTAAGTTCTAATGATATCGTAATCTACATGTAGGCCTAATTTGTTATCACTTCCTCATACATTTGTTTAATATACATGTAAATTACTCTTACTATAGTCTTGGGGGTATTGTACTGTTAGTATAATTATACTGTTAGTTTAATTCCTCCAAGCTACGCGTATATTATACACCCTTCCCTTCAGCCTATTCAAGCCTTACATTCACTAATTACATTTCTGTTAGGTTGAGCAACCACCTTTTGGGGCTTGTACTCTTTTCTTTCCTTAATTGCTGTCACGTCCTGTTTGGATGGGATACTTCTAATCTACATTTGGGTTTCAGCTCAGTCTGTTCTAGAGTTTCGGATTGTAAAGTTCCAGCCTGAAGAAGACCCCGGTTGGGGTCGAAAATTCGCAAACACTCTGGAAATTGCCTTTTTATTTATCATATATTGTGTGTCAATTTTTGTGCTTTTCTTCTCTTTGTAATATAGAGGGGTAGCGTAATGGTAAATGGAACAGCTTGTATTATACCAAAGCTGTTCCATCTACCATTATGCTACCCTACTACTACATGTATATTACGATATTTTTAGAACTTACGAAATTTTTATGACCTGGACTCGCGTCGAGGTAAGTTGGATTCTCCAGTAATGCAACTGTTTTCTTTCATCTTACAGGTGGTCATAATGCTGATAATGATTCTATCAGTGTTCTTTGTCTGCTGGTTTCCCTACCAGGTCATTCTTGTCTATGCGGAGCATCGACCACAACATCAGGTACGTTATTCAAGGGTATTAAAGCTGACGTGAATGAACAAAAAGCTCCCATGCGACGAGCAAGAGAATTGCAAACGCCCTGCAAACACAGGCTCAGAACGTGATAGACCCCAAGAGCTGTCGAGATGTCAGCATCCTCTGGTGAGCTCAGGCTCTATCGCATGCGAATGCGTTAGGTGTGTCCCTACCCTTTGGTGTGCAGCCACCCTTATATCGGAAGCGATCGCCAGCCACCGCAGACTAGGCGATATCGCTTTCGGTATTGTTTGATAATGGGCGAGCATCGCTGGCGAGAAGATTCCACGCATCGCTGTCCAGCGCTTACCTGGCGTCAACAGCCAATTTTGTTCGGAGGCGCGTAGATCTCGTGCGATGTCGCCTGGTGTGCTGCGGCTGGCTTAATGATTATGATGTCACATCCCAGAGCCATGCCCGGTGTAACGTTTTTCAGTGAGGCCCGTGTGCCAGTGTGACAATACAATAGATTGACGGAATAAGCGGCGACTTGACAATGGGCGACACACAGAGAAACAGCGAGTTCGTTTCCCACTGTATTCCGAACAATGGGAATCACACAGAAAAACGGCCACACTGAAAAACGTTACACCTGCTCGATTCCTTTCGTAACACCTCAGTTTCAGGCCATTTCTTATTACTCACCCTTATTATCAATCATGGCATTGTGGTGGCACTAATTCCACTTCACCTCCACCTGGAAAACTCGGACTTCGAATTTTTTCCACACTGCCGCTGCAGTCTATACAGGAAGGTATATTTTGGGTCGTGTACGCTTTATTTCGAGGTGGGTTTTCAGTCATTTTCCCGGGATTTCGAAAGTACCCACTGCGCTTGAGCAGTGTGATGCATTGTAGATATCCAACATAGAGCACAAAAACGACACACAAAATGATAGTACATGTAAAAGTAAAGTCGTCTCCAAATTTCGCAAATTTTCGACCCCCCGGGGTCTTCCTCAGGCACTTTCTGGTGGAAACGCCCCGTTGTTGGGTGGTAGCACCCAAAAATGGGGCCTTTCTATTCAAGTCTTTTAGTCAACATAAACTTTTCACGCCTTCCTGTTTTTTTTCAGGGTTTCTTCATTATAACTACTATCCCTGTAGGATCCAGGGGCCTTATTCACGAAGAGATCGCAAATATTTGCGTTGCGATGGGTTTGCGTGCACGCAAATTATGCGATGCGTGGTATTCATGAATTGAATACAATTTCAAATTTCTTGAATATAAATTTTTGTTCTTGAAGGGATATTTGCTTTCTTGAATAAATTCCGCTTTGGCTTGCCATAGGAGTGAGCCCTTCGAAAATGTTCCCTCAATCTGGCGTTCGTTACATGGTTGTCGTTCTAATTTAATTCTAATTTTAAGATGAAGAGATGTACCTAAGCACAAAATAATGCATGCACAAAATTGAAAAACCGGTATCTTTTTTTAACCTAAAGTAATCTATATACCAAGTTTATTTTAATTAAGTAGGAGTATTTATGTTATGAATTTTTTTTACTCGTAATTTTGATTCTTTCGTCATGTCAAAACTGTTCGATGGGCTGAATTTTTTACAATTTGGTAATATTCATATATTTGCATGTCTAAAGTATCAAAAGTACAGCTTGCATAGTGTTAAATTTAATGGAAAATCCTTAGGGGTCATATTTTGGGCTACCCGATATATACGGGAGAATCCAACTTACCCGACGCGAGTCCATGTCATAAAAATTTTCTAAGTTCTAATAATTACCGTAATATAGAGGGGTAGCATAATGGTAAATGGAACAGCTTGTATTATACCTAAGCTGTTCCATCTACATGTACCATTATGCTACCCCTACTATATATTACGATATTTTTAGAACTTACGAAATTTTTATGACCTGGACTCGCGTCGAGGTAAGTTGGATTCTCCCGTACATGCAACTGTTTTCTTTCATCTTACAGGTGGTCATAATGCTGATAATGATTCTATCAGTGTTCTTTGTCTGCTGGTTTCCCTACCAGGTCATTCTTGTCTATGCGGAGCATCGACCACAACATCAGGTACGTTATTCAAGGGTATTAAAGCTGACGTGAATGAACAAAAAGCTCCCATGCGACGAGCAAACGCCCTGCAAACACAGGCTCAGAACGTGATAGACCTCACGAGCTGTCGAGATGTCAACATCCTCTGGTGAGCTCAGGCTCTATCGCATGCGAATCGCGTTAGGTGTGTCCCTACCCTTTGGTGTGCAGCCACCCTTAAGGGCCGTTTTGACGGGCGTTTTTATCGCCGCGATAATCGCCACTTTTTTAACGCTCAGTAAAAACGGATATCGCTCCGTAGGTCGGTCGACTTTTGATCGAGATTTACCATGGCTTTTTTCTCTCGCTGGCGATGTCACCCGCTGTTGGCGTTTTTGGGGTTTTGACGGGCGTTTTGGATGCGATATCGCCAACCGCGTTAAAATCGCCGCGATGTAAACGCCCGTCAAATCGGCCCTTTATATCGGAAGCGACCGATTTTCTCGCCAGCCACCGCAGACTAGGCGATATCGCTTTCGGTATTGTTTGATAATGGGCGAGCATCGCTGGCGAAAAGATTCCACGCATCGCTGTCCAGCGCTCACCTGGCGTCAACAGCCGATTTTGTTCGGAGGCGCGTAGATATCTTGCGATGTCGCCTGGTGTGCTGCTGCTGGCTTAACGATTATGATCTCATCTCCCAGAGCTATGCCCGGCTCCATTCCTTTCCTAACACCTCAGTTTCGGGTCATTTCTTATTTCTCACCCTGTTATCAATCATGGCATTGCGGTGGTACTATTCCACTTCACCTCCACCTGGAAAACTCGGACTGAATTTTTTCCACACTGCCGCTGCAATCTCTACAGGAAGGTATATTTTGGGTCGTGTACGCTTTATTTCGAGGTGGGTTTTCAGTCATTTTCCCGGGATTTCGAAAGTACCCACTGCACTTGAGCAGTGTGATGCATTGTAGATATCCAACATAGAGCACAAAAACGACACACACAAAATGATAGTACATGTAAAAGTAAAGTCGTCTCCAAATTTCGCATTTTTCGACCCCCGGGGTCTTCCTCAGGCACTTTCTGGTGGAAAGGCCCCGTTGTTGGGTGGTAGCACCCAAAAATGGGGCCTTTCTATTCAACTCTTTTAGTCAACATAAACTTTTCACGCCTTCCTGTTTTTTTCAGGGTTTCTTCATTATAACTACTATCCCTGTAGGATCCAGCTCATTCACTTCTGGGATCTCTACTAGAAAGTGCCTGAGGAAGACCCCGATCGGGGTGGAAAATTTGCGAAATTTGGTGATGCATTGTTGGGTACCGTACTGTTAAAACTGAGTATACATGTACATGTTTTTTTCGGCTCGCATTCATCTTGGTCATCCATTCAGTCAATCTCGGCATCACCTAGCGTTGCCGACATAAACATCTAAACCAGCCTGATCGACCGCCAGCCTCAGCGAACGGGACATGACTACATTTCACAGGCGTGCTGTGAACCGCACTGACAAGTGCCTGTCCTTTGCCCTGGTCAGCTGCAGTAATGTTTTCATTAGCCAGTACATTGAACATATTGACAATTATTAGCTATAAATTTTCCTAAGATTCATTGACTGTGGTGTACCGAACTGTATTACCATAGGTTAGTGTCATCAATTTGCCGTGTTGCCTGGATAATACACGCGAAAATAAATTGAGGAATTACGATATGGCAATTAGTGCGGACGTCTTCTTGTTAACTTCGGAAATGGATGCTGCTCATCATGAACCTACTCTTTATTCCACTTTCGAATGGCGCGAGCTTTATGAACGATATCTCCACAACGGCTGGGTCAAATTTGACATACCATACATCAATCGATTTGTCTTTTTTGCCGCTACAGGCATCGTCGCTGTCATTTTCCCTATGAACGTGACAGAAAAAAAGTTCTTTCACCAATCAGAGTTCGTGTTTACGGCCGAAATGGCGGCCATTTTGAAATGACGCAATGCATCGCGCAAGTGTAAACTGCACTGAACGCCATGGCGAAATGAAATAGGTTTGGAGAAAGGGATCCGTTATGCCAGCCTTACGCGAAAAATGAAGATAGCAGAAAGATACCGACAAGAAAGACAAGTCAATTTACGTATGGTGTGTCAAATTTGACCCAGCCGTGTTGCGGAGATATCGGCTGAAAACCTCGCGCCAATATGATGTGGAATGCAGTGTAGTCGCAGGGTTTTCTAGACTCACGAGAAAATGTTTTCCATGGGGGCATCACAGACACTCTAGTTTCCGGTGTTTATTTCGTTACGTTCTTGTTACTAGTTCCATTGTGTATCTTCCACTTGGCGTTTTACCTCAAGTGCGCAATATACCACAAATCCACCAGATAAATGGTTTAGCCAACTCAATATATCTATTATTGATAGACATTGCATGTACAGCTAGAAGTCACGTCACACGTCTTTTTTCTTTCAGCCACTGCCGAAATGGTTTTATCAAGTTCAGTTCTTCGCTATTTATATCGGGTATGCCAACAGTGCCATCAATCCTATCATATACGCTGGATTTAACGAAAATTTCCAAAAAGGTTAGTTTCGCATTCTTGCCATCGACCAATCCAGAAGAGCTAATTCTGCATCATCTCAGCAGATTTTGCCAGTGCACTCCTCAGTCAGACGGGCCAGATGTTAACTGCCTTTTCCCGATATCCAAGAGCAGGCAGCCTGCCGCTATATTGGACACTTGTACTGAGGGGTATTAAGTGGGTCAATCAGATTTGGGAAAAGAACCCAATTGGACCTCATATTTGGCCACCAGGCGGCCATCTTGGAAAATGGACTTTGGCACATATCATAAATTAATGCAGCTTGAAATTGTATGTATCGAGCTACCCTCTATGCGTACAACGAATTTCGGCCCTTTTGGCTTCAAATATGCTGGCTAGTCGGCCATGTTGAAAACTGGACTCGACTTAGCCAGAATATCGCATGAAGAACAACAGCTATGTTATAACTTGGTATGAATACGTTTGTATGTGTATGCCTCTATTGCGCTTTAAATACGGCCGTGAGGTGCGCCATCGTCACGTACCGGTATACAAATGTTACGACATGGTCAGTAACCTTGGCGTGCAGACTGAGGTACAGTCTGTTGAAAAACTTCTCCGAGATTTCTCTAAGAAGGTTGGTTCTAAGTACCTTCTACACGTCCCAGAGGATTCTTTACCCTAGTGAATGGAAAAAAAATCGATGACATGGAGTGTGTATTCCAAAAAGACTGAAAAAACGAAGTTGGCACTTGGAGCACGAAAGCTGTCGGGCTCTTGGGTCGTGCTTGTGTGAAAACACAAAAGGAGTAACACAGGTGAAACACGAGTTCATCCTAAAGAACCGCTGAAACACAACACGTGATACATGACAGAGGTACCCTTGGGAATAAAACGGCTTTTACGTTCCCCTGGCGCTCACAAATAGAATTGTTCGAGAGCGATAAGAGATTTATTGGAATTGTAACCTCAGATATCGGACCGAAGGATGAAATTTCAGTTAAGCTCATTTCATTTGGTGGAAAAAGGGATTTTTTTGTGGGAACGTTCGTTAAATCAAATCGGAATGTTACCGGTACTCGTAGATATTCGAAATCGGGGTTGCTTTAAGTCGTGGATGGTACATAATATAGGAAGGTTTCGCAAATCCTACGGAACACGAAGTACGAAATACGAAATTGGACTTTATTTCCATGACGTTATGTATTTCAGGAGATGGTTGGTACCATAAAATATCCCTGCTGCCAGAGCGTCTTTTAGCATATCCGAAAGAGTTTTGGTGCACCTTGAATTTTTAAATTTCCACTTCGTAGCAAAGATAAATTTCCAACAACCTCGGTCCGAGCGTTACGAATCTCTGGGTACGAGATTGTGCTGTATTCATAATAAGTTTCATCAAGTATTGACAATGTGATAAAATTGCCTCCCTTCTCGTTCACTTCAGGTTTTAAAGATGCGCTGAAATGTTTGCTGTGCTTCAAAAACAAACGGCGATATAGTGCGATCGAACTCCGCCAGGATTCCTACCACAGCCAGTCGCTGATGTCTCAGACCCAAGTAACATCTGTCATCACGAAGGTTTGAACGTCGTTAAAGCGTCATGTTTGTGGATCAGACATGAACCATGAATATTGGCAGTGTACAAATGTACAATGTGTTCTGTGCACAGTGTGTACTTCGTCGACATTCGTAGAAATGCTTTAAGCCTTGTTCACACAGGCGGCGCGGTGCGATGTGGTGCGATGCGTTGAAAAAATCGCCAAGCGGTGTCAGTTTTGACATAACGCGGCGCAAAACGGTTGAGTGCGGTAGTCATGATTAGCGGAAATGACATCATTCAAATCATTCAAATCCTCACCCGGCTGGCGATTCGACGCGGAAAAATACTGCAGGAGCGATCGGTGGCGGCGGAAATCGCTCGTCGCGTCCTACCGCTTCTTACCGCATCACGTCGCACTGTAAGTGTGAACAGCTATAGGCTTAACAGTGGGAGCGATCAGGCGCGAAAAATTTCGCATCGCAACGCGGTGCTGACCATGAAGATGTAAGGCCACATAAAAAAAAATGGTGAGCGTCCTTTTCTCGGGGAGGTGGCTTTTTTTTTTTAAATTTTTTTTACAGTGAATTGGCATGAAGAGTGAGTCAATGGTAACAACCAAATGCCTTGAAATCGTGTCCTTTGTATCCCAGGTGCGATATGAACTGGACAACAACAATCGTCTTCGAGCCGGAAGCTTTCGGCAACCTTCGGGCAGCCATTGAATTTGGCACGAATCGTTCTCTGACGTTCAGATTGTGAACAACAAGTGATGTCAATGGTCAAAATATACGTAAGAGGGCAATTCGAACGTTTTGGGGGGAAAAAACCGAAAAAAAGTTATTTTTGATGGGAAAAAAATATTTTTTTTAAATTTTTTTTTAAAAATTTTCTTCTTCTTCAAAACAAAAAACGGGGTCGGGGCCGTTTTCGCGGGTCGGGCGGGGACGATCACCAGCTTTCTTTTTTTATGTGGCCTAAGGATGGGTGCACACTATAGAAGCGAATCGCCAAGCGATTTGAAATCGCACGCGAATCGCTTTTGTTTGGGAGGCATTGCGGCATGAAATAACAAAGAACCATCGCATGCGTTGGGCGAATCGCGTGTAGTGTATACCCATCCTCAAGACGATAATGGGCCGAATTCACGAAAGGAGTTAGCCTAGCAGCGTTTCAAGTTTGTTTACACAATTTTTTGGCCAGTGTGCTATTTATTGTTCAGGGGCTGGTTGCACAAAAGTTAAAAATCACTGTTAGTTTATCTTGGCGTTAACTTATCCCCAGATGTTAGTTTTGTTAGTTAAGTTACGGATTTTAACAGTGTAAATTAACAGACTTTTATATTTTCAACTTTTGTGCAACCGGCCGCAGGGTCCATATTCATAAACATACTTAAGTCAAAGTTTGATACTTACATGTACCTTTTGTGTTAAACAAAGGAAAAGTGTCGTACTTCGACTTAAGTAGTTTTATTAATACGGGCCCAGAAATTCATGATTGCAACGTGACTTCATTTCACAGTTTACATGTATCTCTGCAGTTTTTAAATGCCAGGCTCTATAACGTTGATAGGGATGTGCCACGGAAACACCGTTACTTCCCAGACATCGGCTGCGAGTGCAGTGGTTACTGCGGCGTTAAACACATGACAGAATGTCTCCTGTTCGTGACATCATCGACCCAGCCTCTTTTTCCGTTATGATGCTAGTCTTTCCGATGAATGTGAATTCTTTAACGGGTTATTAGGACATTGGTGTAATATGAAATCGTCTCCGTCGTTGGTGTCAAAAAAACATGACACAGTTCGAGAATAGGTCACCCGCGCTGATCGCCAAAAGACGGCAGCAAAGTTTTAGCGGACCATCTCTTGATTGGTGCTCCATCAACCATGAATGGGTCCGCTATACACATTGAATTGGACCGTAGTGACACCTAGTGGTCAACTGACGGACAGCTCCTATTGAATGCATTCAAACCAGCCATCATAACCTAATCAGCTCCTAGTAGAAATTTATTATGAACCTGAGATGTGTATGTTAAGGCTCTGGTTAGGCTACATGGAATACACCGAACGCGATGCGTTGACGCAGGCGGCAAAGGCTTTGTTATTTTCCGCCGCACTGCACACGCAAACAAAGGTTTTCAAAGCATAAATCGCGCGCGTTGCCGTGTCGCACGCGATATCGCGTTCGGTGTATCCCCAGCCGCGGGAAAAGGGTGATATTTAGGGTAGGGACACACCTAACGCGATTCGCATGCGATTGGGCGACGCATGCGTCAGCGCAATTGTTTGCGTGCAGTGCGGCGGAAAATAACAAAGGCGTTGTCGCATGCGTCAACGAATCGCGTTAGGGTAGGGACACACCTAACGCGATTCGTCGACGCATGCGGCAACGCCTTTGTTTTTTTTCCGCCGCACTGCACGCAAACAAAAGTTTTGACGCATGCGTCGCCCTATCGCATGCGAATCGCGTTAGGTGTGTCCCTACCCTAAGGGTGGCTGCACACCTAAGGATAGGGACACACCTAACGCGATTCGCATGCGATAGGGCGACGCATGCGTCAAAACTTTTGTTTGCGTGCAGTGCGGCGGAAAAAAAACAAAGGCGTTGCCGCATGCGTCAGGTGTGTCCCTACCCTAAGGGTAGGGACACACCTGACGCGATTCGCATGCGATAGGGCGACGCATGCGTCAAAACCTTTGTTTGCGTGCAGAGCGGCGGAAAATAACAAAGGCGTTGCCGCATGCGTCAACGAATCACGTTAGGGTAGGGACACACCTTTACCCGGCGGCCGGGTACGCAGTGGTGTCTCAGGTACATGTAGGCCTGAAACTAAGAGTTGATTAGATTTTGATGTCATCGAATAGTTTTGAGGCTGTTCCATAAAAGTGTATCTTGGTTTTTTAATACCTAGTGTATGTTGGTAAATAGTTTTAGAACGGTTGTAAGTTTAGAGTAGAAACTTTGCATTATGAAAAATCGTGTGGATTTTAAGCCCACAAGGGCATTATTTATCACCACCCTTGGGCTAAAAAGTTACATTAGTATCAAGCGTTCCTGGGCAAAACTGTGTTCTTGATAGAGGTAGACCTATTTGCTACTTTGCAACTACATGTACCTTGTCCGTCTAAACTGAGGTGATCTCGTAGTTCGACCTGTTTCTGATATATTTTCCCAAAAAATTATAGTGCCAACCGTCATCTACGCATTCGATATGTATAAATTGGACCATAATACCCAGTACAACTTCCAAAGTACCACATGTATGTTGGCTATCGTCCTGTAAATATACTCTTCACTCACGTACCTTAATTCTGCTTCTGGATATTCAAGCCAAGCCCACTGAATATTTTGCCGATGCAAAGTTAATTTAGAGAGACCAGTATTGCTTTGAAAGGTAGGCTATAACCTTTATTCATTCATTTCTGCACCTAACGCAAAATTTACGAAAATGTTCCTAGTCCGCTATTGCACTAAGGGGATCATAATTTGAAAAAAATATTTTGTATGATTATCATGAACCAATCAGGACGCGAATCGTGATACGCTTCGTCAGACTCCGCCTGCGACCTCATTAACACGAGCAGGGGAGTCTCGTCTGTTAGGACTAAAAGGGTCGCCGAGGGCGAGCCCGTCAGCCAGAAGGGAGCGTGGTCTGTTCAACGCAAATTGTACTGAGGGTAGTCACGGTCGTAGGTCGGTGAGGTTAGAGTATACCCACACTGTACAAAAGTATTGCAACATTGGTGTTTTCTTGATTTCTCGATAGTCAGTCATCAATGTTTGATTCCCAAATGTGGATGTGGCAGTTTGAGGCGTTATGAACATGTTGGTTCGAAAAGTTGTAAGGAAAAGTGAATCAGTCTATGAAAATATGAGAATATCAAAATATAACCCATTTGATACATGTATCTCGAAAATTTTGAAGTGCAAGTGTTATTTGATATAAAAAATGCCCTTTTTGTCAAAATCTTTATTTTTTAATAAAAGTAAAATTGATAACTGTGACCTTTCTTTGGATTAAACTGGCTTGGCTGAGACACATGGGATGACAGCTTTTCATCAGTAGTGTAATCTCTTGCAAAATCTCACCTTTTCAGTTTTTGATAGTTTTCGATAATTTCAAATATCTTTGTTGATATTTTTCAATTTTTTTCCTTGTAAATCCCTGCTCATCTTCAGGCTTCATTATCGTGAAAAGGAAGAGTGATCCAGTATCACATGAAGATTTTGTCATTTGCATGTTTTTATATTTCTTTTCATGGCTTGATATTTTAGCAGTGAGATTTTTCAGTCCATAGCCAACGGCATGTTTTTCCATAGGCTCCTATAGTATATTTGAAAATACATATACATGTAACTGTAAAAGTAGTAAAAGCATAAGAGAAATCCAGAAAAAAACCCGATGTTGCAATACTTTTGTGCAGTGTAAGTACTTAATATTGTGTGTAGTTTTGAATTGTCTGTTAAATTGTTGTTACTGTCGATTTCGAGATCATCTGCAATAAAGTATCATATTGTGTTATTCTATGTCCTCACTGTCACTCTCGCAACCCAGCCACGATATTTTTCACTGCGATTTTTAGCTCGCCTAATGAGCTGTCTACACCATCAACATTTCCAAAACATTTCCAAAACATCCAGCTGCAACATTTCCAAAACACTGTTGTTTTCGGTTTATTGCACAGTGTGGACTGGACCTGCAACTTCTGCAAAGCAATTTGAAAACATGTTTTGATAATGTTGCAGAGTGTAGACCAACCCCGAAACAAGCCGCAACATTTCCAAAACAGTTTTTAAAATGTTTTGTCGCAGAAATGTTTTGAAAATGTTGATGGTGTAGATAAATATCAAGAAGTCAACTTCCAGAATCTTGCAAATTTTCGGCCCCAACCGGGGTCTTCCTCAGGCACTTTTCAGTTGGAGAGACCAGAAAAGTTGTGTCTGACTCTGAAGTGAACGGCCCAAAGCGGTATGAAAACACTTTCATTTCGCTAGTGAGAACGGCCCCATATGTGATGTCCCGCAACAATAAATTTCCGGATTAAGCGGCACCATTCAATGGGGCTATCCAGAATATAGTTCAACCTCTCGATAATAGAGATCTCTACTGTACTATACTATCCACTACCTGTTCAGTGAGTTTCATTGTTTACATGTATCAGTTCTTTGGGAAGTTTGACCTTGACCTCTGACCTTGACCTTGACCTATGATCATCAGGGTCATTGCATAATCGAAATTGGCATCCTAAATAACCTAAATATGGGTGTTATCAAATTCTACTGCTACCACAGACGGAGACATTTCAAATTATCAAGTTTGATCTTGACGTGATCATCAAGGTCATTGCATAATCGAAATGGGCATCCTCAATAACATAAGTATGGGCAAGAATACATAAGTACTTATATATTCTTGGTATGGGTGATATCATGTGTCACCATGTGTTAACTGGTTATAGAAGCCGATTTGTGCCATCAGATAAAAGTGTGATGGACAAAATAGGGAGGTTTCGCAAGCGCCCGGTTAGGCCATACGACGACGTTTATCTATTGTTTGGGTATACCCACACAATAGATAAACGTCGTCGTAGGGCCTAACCGGGCGCTTGCGAAACCTCCCTATTATGAAGTCTGATACGACGATTACGTCAATGATGGAGGCATCTGAGGTTGAAAATGATTAGATCACTTTTTCTGCCTGTAAGTGACACTCCTCTATTTGATAACTCATTTTTGAGTTTCTGAACACTCCACTTTCCATACTCTGCCATGTTGCAAACAGTGACACTAGGACTTATAGTACAGAAGAGCCACCTGGAGGTTTAGTTTTCCCTGGATAGCCCCATTGGACTCGAGACCCAAAATCCTGTGGCAAATAATGCAGGGGGACATCAGGAAGACAGGGACATGAGATTCTATCAGACCGGCCAACCTCCCCTCCATTATTAATTATTAATATTAGTTCCAAAGTGTTGCTGAATAGACAAAGATACATGTATAGTATCTGCCGGCCAGGAGAGTTCTTGTTGCTGCTGTTTGCATGAGAAGATGATCTATAATTTACAGACGAAAGTGTCGATGATGGCCTCCTGATGTGGCTTAAAACGCTTTAGTGAATGCCTTTAATTATTCAAATGAAATATGATCAATGCTTTTAGCATTATAATTCTCGTTTCAACTCTCTTCGANGCCTCTCTCCAGCCAGGTGTATTATACACCTGGGTGGAGAGAGGCCAGTGAGGCAGAATACCAATCGGAAATGGGTACCAGTCGGAAATGCTCGATTGTAGCGCTGAAGAGGCAGTTCTGAGTTCTACTGAAAGGTTTCAGGACAGACTGGGGTTAAAGTGTAAAGTCGGATGAGAACCTCTACCGTAGTTGATATCAGACTTTAAACCGAAACTTTTAACTTGAACTTTTAACTTTAACAGATTTTTTAGCCGGCCACGACCGTTTGAACGTAGTGCTTCGTGTACATGTCTTGCTCGTGTAGCACGATGACCATGGCAGACGCTGTGGTTCGCTTGCGGTTTGAGGTCGAAAAACGCGAGCACAAAATTAGAAGTACGCAAGCAAGTATTCTCCCTGCAGATTCAACCTTGATTAGGTAAGAAGTGACGCTAAAAAGTTACAGAAGCTTTTCTTGATCCGTCAAGAATAAACGGTGATTTTTGACTTTAACCTGTTTTCAATAGAAATTCATTCCTCTTTTGGCATTGTTCGCCCTTTATAATTTGTGTGAATGGGAGGTACGTTGTATTGTATTTCATTGTGTAGGCCTACTAGAAACGGGTGCCGATAATAAGAAATATTCGCAAACTGATTCTTCATGAAGCAATCGACTTTAGCTTAGTGAGAGATCCCTGTACACCACTACAGAACGATTTTTTAAAATAGTCTTCTACTGTCCCAAAAATGGCATGAAACTTTGATATGGGCGTACACATGGATTTACGGCCTATTGTATTAAGTTCATGCTAAATAGGTATAAAGAGGAAGGGCCTGGCGCCTTATTTCCAGTTGTTACCGCTTGGTGTCAGCAGCGCATGGGACCTCACAGCTCATTAAATTGAGAATAATATCCTCTTCAAACGGTCGTGCGGCGGCATCAAGCTAAAGCCAGCAGGACACCAGCGATATCGCAAGCGACCAAAGTCGGCTTTTGATGCCAGGTACACTGTCAAATCGTCGGACGCTGGCGTCCGATTCTGAACACTATCGTATATTGGCCCAGCAGAAACACTAAAATACAGATTTTTCCTAGAAAGTGATGTATTTTGTTCAAGAAATTAATTTCAAGAGAAAAAATTACTTCGGCAAACCACAGTGTGTAAGTTATTGACTGAAACAAATATCACTTTAACACGTCCGTTCAACTTTTGAACACATGGACATGTTCTGCGTTCCATAAGTGTTTCATTCGAGGTGTGCTACTGGTGTTCTAAGATATCACACTGGTGTTCTAAATGGACCATTTGAACACCAGTGTGATATCTTAGAACACCAGTAGAACACCTCGAATGAAACACTTATGGAACACCAGAACATGTCCATGTGTTCAAAAGTTGAACGGACGTGTTAAAGTGATATTTGTTTCAGTCAATAACTTACACACTGTGGTTTGCCGAAGTAATTTTTTCTATTGAAATTAATTTCTTGAACACAATACATCACTTTCTGGGAAAAATCTGTATTTTAGTGTTTCTGCTGGGCCAATATACGATAGTGTTCAGAATCGGACGCCACCGTCCGACGATTTGACAGTGTACATGTATGCGTTGGACAGCGATGCATGAAATCTTCTCGCCAGCGACAATCGACCGATATCAAACAATACCAATAGTGATGTCGCCTAAAATAGTCTACGGTGGCTGGCGAGAAGATCGGCGGTGATTACCTGTAACTCGCTTGCGATATCGCCTGGTGTCCCGATGGCTAAAGCCAAGCGCACATTTGCGGCAAAACGCAATGCGGTAGGGGTGTTTTCTAAAATCGACTGACCCGACTGAGTGACGAGTCGACAGCGTTGGGTCAGTCGACTTTAAAAACAACCCTACCGCATTGAGTTTTGCCGCAAATGTGCGCTTGGCCTAAGCCCACAGGAACAGCAAATTTCAATGTCATAGGGGTGAAGACATGCAGCTGAAACAGCCGAATAACGAGCAGTGTTGGGTCAGCAAACACCCATACCGCATTGAGATTTGCCGTCCATGTAGGCTCGTTCACACTTGCGGCTTGGTCAATCAGCTTCATAATTTTTCAGGCAGAGTGATATTTGTCAGATGGTGCACCCTATCGATTTTGGTTGCGCTCCAACTTCCAGTATGGCGGCCAGGTGGCCATCTTGGATTGTGCACCCTGCTGCATAATTTGAGAACTGCTTCGTCGATCAACTGCATGTGTCAGCCGAGCGCATCGCCCCAAGGCGACTTATTTTTCTGACCTAATTTCACAACAACCAACCAGGTGAGTTGCAAAACACCTAACCACTCAAAGCGAATTGATAGCGAATTTTATTTACATTTGGCTGGTGTTTATAAACACAAAATTTCAGCCAATCAGAATGCACGAACATTTCTTTGTTAATATTCCGGAGAAGTTTGTTTACATTTTTTCCCGAAAATTCCTCCCCTTTCAAATTCTATTTCTAAATCAAATTTTTTCGATATCAATTCGCTTTAAGGGCCACGAGTTAAATCCACCTTGCCAAATTAACCAATCATGACCAAACAGCCAAAAGCCCTTTTTACACGGTGCTGGTTCGAGGAAACCTACCTCCACCCTCCTCGGGCGGGTTCGGTTCAGGATGGATTGATCGCTTTTACACGGTGCGGGTTACCGAACCTGCCTCGATCTAGTTCGAGGTCGGTTCGTTCAAATGCGTGCCACCAGATGGCGTGTATCAACATTGACAGTTATCGCAAGTAAGAAATCATCCCAAAAATAATCACTTAAAATCGATAAACTATGCTTCTAACAACATGAGCAGTGCTTGAAAAATCTCGTGCGTGATTTCTTCACAGGTAACTTACAGCAATGCGCCAGTGATGCCATTCATATGCAGCGTGCTCAATCCCGCACGAGGCCGGTGGAGGTCGGTTCGCTTTTACACGAGGGAATAACCAGCCTGAACCTACCTCCACCTACCTCCACCTTCCCGAGACTCACGCGGCGAACTGAACTGGCCCGAGGAAGGTGGAGGTCAGTTGTTTCGCTTTTACACGGGACGGGGAAAAATAACCGAACCCTCCTCGATCTAGTCTCGATCCGGAACGCACCGGCACCGTGTAAAAAGGGCTTATGATACCCACTGGATGAAGTCTGTAAAACTAATTTACCCGAGGAAATGGTTGGTGACCAATATCACTTTTCAAGCAAAACCACGTGATTTTGGTTTTTCGCAAATGAATCATTAATGGTACCACAGGATTTGCCAAACTTGATCTTATCTTAAAGCAAATATCAAAAGAAAATAGGCATTTGAACTGATCTTCACATGCAAGAGAAATGTGAATTTGAACATTTTTTCAGGGCTCTTTGTCGAACATTTCTTCTGTGATGGATTTCTGATAATGTGTATGATTGTCACGAAAGTTCGTAAAAAAGACCAAAATTGGCGAAAACATAAGGACAAAACCATTTTTAATAAAAAACTGGTATGGTTGCTATGGCAACGGTTTTTCTACTTTTCCCTGGGTGCGATTTTCAGATTAGCTGTACTTCCACCTATCCCAAACCCACCAAAACCCCGAGCTTTTTGCGCGTACACCTATTTTTTGCCGTGTCTAATAGACCCGTGTTTGAAAACGCCGTGTCTATTAGACCCGGCGAGCTCGCCTGGGCTAATTCAGACACGGGGGTCACCCGGGCTTTTAGATCGGTGTAAGCGCAAAAAGCTCGGAAATTACTAGTTATAAACCCGGCGACAGATGGCGCGGTAAGTGTGTTTCGTACTGCGCATGCGCTATAAACCAAAAACGTTGCGAAATTTGACCCGCAAGCGCGACCTCTTTCGCCGAGTTTAGTAACTAATGAAATATACTGAAAATAGGTGTAAGCACGTGGCGGCTTTTTTTCAAGCCCGGGGAAGACCCGGGCCTCAAAAAACCCACCAATTTGGGATAGGTGGAACTAAGGCTAATAGCTGTACTTCCACCTATCCCAAACCCACCAAAACCCCGGGTTTCTTGCGCGTACACCTATTTTTTGCCGCGTTTAATAGACCCGTGTTTATTAGACCCGCCGAGCTCGCCGGGGCTAATTCAGACACGTGTGTCACCCGCCCGAGCTTTTAGATTGGTGTAAGCGCAATAAACTCGGCAATTACTAGTTATCAAACCCGGCGACAGATGGCGCGGTAAGTTTGTTGCGTATTGTGCATGCGCTGTAAAGCAAAAACCCTGCGAAATTTGCAAACTCGTCCCCAGTGGGTTTACGTTCCTACAACACCACTGGAAAGGGCTGGCGACTTCAGGAATACTGCGCATGCGCGATATACTAATTTCGAGGCGAATCACACCGATGCTGGCACCCGCGGTTTGATGTTCCCGCTAAACTATTCGTTTGAAATTGCTCTAATACTCAAACAACTTCGTGTTTTGGGTGTATTATATGGCTTTTTAGGCATATATGATCTTTTTGAGTCATCGAAGAACGGAATATTGTGGGAAACAAACATTTTGGCACGCTGCCAGCGGTTGTCCAGAAATTTTGGACAAGTCGCCAGCCCTTTCCAGAGATATCCTCGGATGAGGTAGATCTGGGTACGAGATTGCGAAATTTGAGCCGCAAGCGCGACCTCGCTCGCCGAGTTTATTAACTAATGAAATGTACTGAAAATAGGTGTTAGTGCCTGGCGGGTTTTTTTCAAGACCCGCGGGTCTCAAAAAACCCACCAATGAATTTGGGATAGGTGGAACTAAGACTATATTGTACACAATGATGACTTTATAGCCTAGGGACTAGGTCTATAAGACACACGTGAACCAATAAGTAGGAACACATTGTTGACGTGTTTACTTACATGCCGCCGCCCCAGGTATGCAGACGATCTTCAATAAAAACATCAGTGCCATGACACGTTTTCGTCCCTTCATGGTTTTCGTAACTGGAGAGGAACGACAACGAACGCCCATCATTAGGCCTATATCCTTTGATGCGTGTATGATGATGAGTACGTGTACGGTTACTATAAACTTTGTAGAGGTCCGTCCGCCATGACGGCCAGCGTTTACCAGTCTGACACGTCAGAGGTGAGGCGGACAATATGTCAACGATCTGTTTATTCCTGACCCTTTCGGTTAACATAGTAACATCGGCCTCTGACAGACTCGTACCGAAGATCAATGAGAGCGGATGATTCATTGATACCTGCTTGAAACTTTACCTGGGTCTCTCCATTTATTTTATCAATGCTCCGAGGTCGATAATCCAGGAAAAAGATAGAAACGACCATTATCGAGGGTTTATATCACTCAGAAGCTTTCTCTCCCCATCGAAGAGAGTTGAAACGAGAATTATAATGCTAAAAGCATTGATCATATTTCATTTGAATAATTAAAGGCATTCACTAAAGCGTTTTAAGCCACATCAGGAGGCCATCATCGACACTTTCGTCTGTAAATTATAGATCATCTTCTCATGCAAACAGCAGCAACAAGAACTCTCCTGGCCGGCAGATACTATACATGTATCTTTGTCTATTCAGCAACACTTTGGAACTAATATTAATAATTAATAATGGAGGGGAGGTTGGCCGGTCTGATAGAATCTCATGTCCCTGTCTTCCTGATGTCCCCCTGCATTATTTGCCACAGGATTTTGGGTCTCGAGTCCAATGGGGCTATCCAGGGAAAACTAAACCTCCAGGTGGCTCTTCTGTACTATAAGTCCTAGTGTCACTGTTTGCAACATGGCAGAGTATGGAAAGTGGAGTGTTCAGGAACTCAAAAATGAGTTATCAAATAGAGGAGTGTCACTTACAGGCAGAAAAAGTAATCTAATCATTTTCAACCTCAGATGCCTCCATCATTGACGTAATCATCATCGTATCAGACTTCATATTTTGTCCATCACACTTTTATCTGATGGCACAAATCGGCTTCTATAACCAGTTAACACATGGTGAGACATGATATCACCCATACTTATGTTATTGAGGATGCCCATTTCGATTATGCAATGACCTTGACGATCAGGTCAAGATCAAACTTGATAATTTGAAATGTCTCCGTCTGTGGTAGCAGTAGAGTTTGATAACACCCATATTTAGGTTATTTAGGATGCCAATTTCGATTAGGAAATGACCCTGATGATCATAGGTCAAGGTCAAGGTCAGAGGTCAAGGTCAAACTTCCCAAAGAACTGATACATGTAAACAATGAAACTCACTGAACAGGTAGTGGATAGTATAACTTATAGTACAGTAGAGACCTCTATTATCGAGAGGTTGAACTATATTCTGGATAGCCCCATTGAATGGTACCGCTTCATCCGGAAATTTATTGTTGCGGGACATCACATATGGGGCCGTTCTCACTAGCAAAATGAAAGTGTTTTCATACCGCTTTGGGCCGTTCAGACACAACTTTTATGGTCTCTCCAACTGAAAAGTGCCTGAGGAAGAAAATTTGCAAGATTCTAGAAGTTGACTTCCCCGTTGACTTCTTGATATTTATCTACACCATCAACATTTTCAAAACATTTCTGCGACAAAACATTTTAAAAACTGTTTTGGAAATGTTGCGGCTTGTTTCGGGGTTGGTCTACACTCTGCAACATTATCAAAACATGTTTTCAAATTGTTTTGCAGAAGTTGCAGGTCCAGTCCACACTGTGCAATAAACCGAAAACAACGGTGTTTTGGAAATGTTGCAGCTGGATGTTTTTGAAATGTTTTGGAAATGTTGATGGTGTTGACGAATCGCAGTGAAAAATACGGTGGCTGGGTTGCGATAGTGACAGTGAGAACATAGAATGGGTAGCCATAATGGTTTTACCGCGGCATCCACTTTAAATAAAATAAATAAATAAATAAACATAGAATAACACAATATGATACTTTATTGCAGATGATCTCGAAATCGACAGTAACAACAATTTAACAGACAATTCAAAACTGCACACAATATTAAGTACTTACATGTACACTGCACAAAAGTATTGCAACATCGGTTTTTTTTCTGGATTTCTCTTATGCCTTTACTACTTTTACAGTTACATGCATATGTATTTTCAAATATACTATATAGCCTATGGAAAAACATGCTGTTGGCCATGGACTGAAAAATCTCACTGCTAAAATTTCAAGCCATGAAAAGAAATATAAAAACATGCAAATGACAAAATCTTCATGTGATACTGGATCACTCTTCCTTTTCACGATAATGAAGCTTGATGATGAGCAAGGATTTACAAGGGAAAAAATTGAAAAATATCAACAAAGATATTTGAAATTATCGAAAACTATCAAAAACTGAAAAGATGAGATTTTGCAAGATTACACTACTGATGAAAAGCTGCCATTCCATGTGTCTCAGCCAGGCCAGTTTAATCCAAAGAAAGGTCACAGTTATCAATTTTACTTTTATTAAAAAATTAAGATTTTGACAAAAAGGGCATTTTTTATATCAAATAACACGAAAATGATGCGCGCATTTTCAGCGCCATTTTTCAAAGTTGTAAATGAATTTCCGTTGTCTTCATTCAGGTGTAGTCATGCACTTCAAAATTTTCGAGATACATCAAATGGGTTATATTTTGATATTCTCATATTTTCATAGACTGATTCACTTTTCCTTACAACTTTTCGAACCAACATGTTCATAACGCCTCAAAGTGCCACATCCACATTTGGGAATCAAACATTGATGACTGACTATCGAGAAATCAAGAAAACACCAATGTTGCAATACTTTTGTACAGTGTGGGTATACTCTAACCTCACCGACCTACGACCGTGACTATACCCTCAGTACAATTTGCGTTGAACAGACCACGATCCCTTCTAGCTGACGGGCTCGCGCTCGGCGACCCTTGTAGTCCTAACAGACGAGACACCCCTGCTCGTGTTAATGAGGTCGCAGGCGGAGTCTGACGAAGCGTATCACGATTCGCGTCCTGATTGGTTCATGATAATCATACAAAATATTTTTTTCAAATTATGATCCCCTTAGTGCAATAGCGGGCTAGGAACATTTTCGTAAATTTTGCGTTAGGTGCAGAAATGAATGAATAAAGGTTATAGCCTACCTTTCAAAGCAATACTGGTCTCTCTAAATTAACTTTGCATCGGCAAAATATTCTGTGGGCTTGGCTTGAATATCCAGAAGCAGAATTTAGGTAGGTGAGTGAAGAGTATACTTTACATTCATTTCTCTAAGACCAGTGCATTATATCCTTGTGCGCCTCCCCCGCTTGAATATGAATGAGGACAAGGGCCTACTTTTAGTCCATCCAAGTTGACTGGCTCACACTCTCCATTGACCTGCTGTCGGAAGTTGATAGACGTTCTATGACAATGTGTGGTTTGGCGAGGACCGCATACATGTATCTGGCACTGGTCTTAGAGAAATGAATGTAAAGTATTTACAGGACGATAGCCTACATACATGTGGTACTTTGGAAGTTGTACTGTGTATTATGGTCCAATTTATACATATTGAATGTGTAGATGACGGTTGGCACTATAATTTTTTGGCAAAATATATCAGAAACAGGTCGAACTACGAGATCACCTCAGTTTAGACGGACAAGGCAGTTGCAAAGTAGCAAATAGGTCTACCTCTATCAAGAACACAGTTTTGCCCAGGAACGCTTGATACTAATGTAAACTTTTTAGTCCACGGGTGGTGATAAATAATGCCCTTGTGGGCTTAAAATCCACACGATTTTTCAAAATGCAAAGTTTCTACGCTAAACCTACAACCGTTCTAAAACTATTTACCAACATGCACTGGGTGTTAAAAAATCCAAGACACACATTTAAAATGGAACAGCCTCAAAACTATTCAATGGGTGAGGTCAAATATTCTAGTTATGAAGTTCAGTTATGGTTATGGTTGTAGTTTAGTTAACGGGAGCCCCAAAATCCGGAGCTCCCGTTAACTATGCGTTAACTGCCAGTAAACCAGGAGTTAACTGCCAGTTAACCAGAAATCAACTGTGAGCCTCCTCACACGTTCCGTGGAGTATGCTCTACCACTTTGATAGTTCTTATGGTCTAAGCTGCACAGCTTAAAAAGCAGGAATGAACATCATGGCTGCAATTCCTCAGTTAACAGCCAGTTAACTGAACTTTTTGAAGGGAGGTCAAATTTTGTACTTATGGTATAGTTAACTAAATTTTAACCATAACTGAAACAGTTAACCTACTCCCCACTCAGCGGAGTGGGGAGTAAGAAGAACACGTTCTTGACCCGACTCGGGTTGCATTCTCGGCGTTCGAGACTGCAATTCTCGAGTTCAGTGAACATCTACATGAACTGGGTCAACACGAGTATGGTAAAGAACGAGGTTTCGAATACGCCCTAGTAGTACGGTAGTCTGCCGAGAAGATCGGTGGCAAGTATCGCTTGGGATATCGCCTGGTGTGTTACTGGCTCCGGCTGCGGTTGCACCGAATGCGATTTCGTAGATAATGTGCAACGCACACATGAAAAAAATCTTCGTCTGAATGCAGTGCATCTTGACTACCAAGGGTTGTGACATCGCTCCGCCCTCCGACTCCGCTCGCACAAACCCTTGACGAACTTCGCTGTGGTAAGCTGTTTCCAACCGGATGTTCCTGTTTGTGGACTGACTCCCGCTGTTAGTTTTCGTTTTTCAGCATAGATCGTTAACATATGCAATAAACCTGGACATTTCTAAATATCACGTCAGTTTTTCTGTACACCTAACTTCTCTGGTTTAGAAAATTGGCGTTATTTGTGTTCAACAGCATAGTTCATGCGAGTAGTGGGTAAATCGCAATTGACAGAATGGCTGACCATCCTCGTTCCTAATACTTTCCATCCACAAAATATAGAGCGATTGGTTTAATTGGCTTGTTGCCAACCTGGGAGCGAGGTTGGCTAACAAGTGTTCTGATTGGTGTACCGCAACTCGAGGTGCGAGAGAAACAGAAATCCTCGCGAAGTTCTCCATGGGTTTGTGCGTATGAAGTATGAGGTAGTACAGACACATGGTAGGCCATGATGAATGCAATGCAGCATAAAATATTACAAAAGGATTTTCCGCCCACGTTGAAAATTCGCTTCGGTGTAATCAGAGCCTTAACATATACATCTCAGGTTCATAACCAATTTCTACTAGGAGCTGATTAGGTTGTGATGGATGGTTTGAATGCATTCAATAGAAGCTGTCCGTAAGTTTACCACTAGGTGTCACTACGGTCCAATTCAATGCCCAGCGGACCCATTCATGGTTGATTGAGCGCCAATCAAGAGATGGTCCGCTAAAACTTTGCTGCCGTCTTTTGGCGATCAGCGCGGCTGACCTATTCTCGAACTGTGTCATGTTTTTGTTTGACACCAACGACGGAGACGATTTCATATTACACCAATGTCCTATAAACCCGTTAAAGAATTCACATTCATCGGAAAGACTAGCATCATAACGGAAAAAGAGGCTCGGTCGATGATGTCACGAACAGGAGACATTCTGCCATGTGTTTAACGCCGCAGTAACCACTGCACTCGCAGCCGATGTCTGGGAAGTAACGGTGTTTCCGTGGCACATCTCTATCAACGTTCTAGAGCCTGGCATTTAAAAATTGCAGAGATAAACTGTGAAATGAAGTCACGTTACAATCATGAATGTCTGGGCCCGTAGTAATAAAACTACTTAAAGGAGTTCGACGTCCAAGTTGTAAACAAACCAGTTTGTTTACAAACAGTGGTCGGCAAACTAGTTTTATTCCTTCGTGAAGGTGGCAGCACCAGTAGCGCCCCGTGATCGTTAGACTGGTGCCCGGTCCAATGCAACTCACTCACGATATTCACGTCAGTACATATCACCGACAATAGGTGGCAGACGGCAGGCGTCGCGTGGATAGAGAACCAGTGAGTGAGTGTTTACAACTTGGACGTCCAGCTCCTTTAAGTCGAAGTACGAAACTTTTCCTTTGTTCAACACAAAAGGTAAATATCGGACATTTGACTTAAAGCACCACGGTACTGCCACTTTCTGTCGACAGCCGGCGCCACGGGTACCCGTTCTCCAATACTGTAGTTAAGCCTTTCGCCACAGTGTTGGAGAATGTATGATTACACTACAATGCACGTAGTAGCATGCGTAGTTTACCAAGTCGTCAATAGAGGTCTCCCTTAACGCGGGTAGGTGTAACGCAGGATTGGGAAGCAATACTGTGGTCCTTTAAGTATGTTTATGAATATGGACCCTGGGGCCGGTTGCACAAAAGTTGAAAAGTCT
The DNA here is from genome assembly GCA_002633025.1 of Notospermus geniculatus. Lineage (NCBI taxonomy): Eukaryota > Metazoa > Nemertea > Pilidiophora > Heteronemertea > Lineidae > Notospermus > Notospermus geniculatus. The sequence goes on from NMRB01002911.1 coordinate 50,319, forward strand.
GTTAATTTAAATTTTCCTGTTAAAATTCGTAACTTGGTGTTAACTAACAAAACTAACATCTGGGGATAAGTTAACGCCAAGATAAACTAACAGTGATTTTTAACTTTTGTGCAACCAGCCCCTGAACAATAATTAGCACACTGGCCCAAAAAATTGTGTAAACAAACTTAAACGCTGCTAGGCTAACTCCTTTCATGAATTCGGCCCATTATTGTCTTTACATCTTCATGGTCAGCACCGCGTTGCGATGCGAAATTTTTCGCGCCTGATCGCTCCCACTGTTAAGCCTATAGCTGTTCACACTTACAGTAGTGCGACGCGATGCGGTAAGAAGCGGCAGGACGCGACAAGCGATTTCCGCCGCCACCGATTGCTCCTACAGTATTTTTTCGCGTCGAATCGCCTGCCGGGTGAGGATTTGAATGATGTCACTTCCGCTAATCATGACTACCGCACGCAACCGCTTTGCGCCGCGTTATGTCAAAACTGACACCGCTTGGCGATTTTTTTCAACGCATCGCACCACATCGCACCGCGCCGCCAGTGTGAACAACGCTTAAATCATTTCTACTAATGTCGACGAAGTACACAGTGTGCACAGAATACACTGTACATTTGTACACTACCAATATTCATGGTTCATGTCTAATCCACAAACATGGCGCTTTACCGACGTTCAAACCTTCGTGATGACAGATGTTACTTGGGTCTGAGACATCAGCGACTGGCTGTGGTAGGAATCCTGGCGGAGTTCGATCGCACTATATCGCCGTTTGTTTTTGAAGCACAGCAAACATTTCAGCGCATCTTTAAAACCTGAAGTGAATTAGAAGGGAGGCAATTTTATCACATTGTCAATACTTGATGAAACTAATTATGAATACAGCACCCAGAGATTCGTTACGCTCGGACCGAGGTTGTTGGAAATTTATCTTTGCTACGAAGTGGAAATTTAAAAATTCAAGGTGCACCAAAACTCTTTCGATCTTACATGATATGCTAAGACGCTCTGGCAGCAGGAATATTTTATGGTACCAACCATCTCCTGAAATACATAACGTCATGGAAATAAAGTCCAATTTCTTATTTCGTACTTCGTGTTTCGTAGGATTTGCGAAACCTCCCTATTAGGCCCCTATGTACCATCCACGACTTAAAGCAACCCCGATTTCGAATCTCTACGAGTAACATTCCGATTCGATTTTAACGAACGTTCCCACAAAAAATCCCTTTTTCCACCAAATGAAATGAGCTTAACTGAAATTTCATCCTTCGGTCCGATATCTGAGGTTACAATTCCAATAAATCTCTTATCGCTCTCGAACAATTCTATTTGTGAGCGCCAGGGGAACGTAAAAGCCGTTTTATTCCCGAGGGTACTTCTGTCATGTATCACGTGTTGTGTTTCAGCGGTTCTTTAGGATGAACTCCTGTTTCACCTGTGTTACTCCTTTTGTGTTTTCACACAAGCACGACCCAAGAGCCCGACAGCTTTCGTGCTCCAAGTGCCAACTTCGTTTTTTCAGTCTTTTTGGAATACACACTCCATGTCATCGATTTTTTTTTCATTCACTAGGGTAAAGAATCCTTTGGGACGTGTAGAACGTACTTAGAACCAACCTTCTTCTTAGAGAAATCTCGGAGAAGTTTTTCAACAGACTGTCTGTCATGACTGTACCTCGGTCTGCACGCCAAGGTTACTTATGATGTCGTAACATTTGTATACCGGTACATGTACATGTACATATACATTTACGTCAGGATGGCGCACCTCACGGCCGTATTTAAAGTGCAATAGAGCTAAAATTTGGCATACACATAGAGGGTATACAAACGTATTCATAACAAGTTATAACATTCTAGCTGTTGTTCTTCATGCGATATTGGCTAAGTCGGGTCCAGTTTTCAAGATGGCCGACTAGCCGCCATATTTGAAGTCAAAAGGGCCGAAATTCGTTGTACGCATAGAGGGTAGCTCGATACATACAATTTCAAGCTGCATTAATTAATGATATGTGCCAAAGGCCATTTTCCAAGATGGCCGCCTGGTGGCCAAATATGAGGTCCAATTGGGTTCTTTTCCCACATCTGATTGACCCACTTAATACCCCTCAGTACAAGTGTCCAAAAGTGGCAGGCTGCTTGCTATTGGATATCGGAAAAATGTCCGCGGACATTGTGCTCACCTCTGTGATAAGTCTCTGTGGTAAAGTAAAACTATGACACTCATGATGAATGATGAAGGATCAGCAAAGACAAGATAAAGCTGAACACACCAAAGTATTTTATCTCATCATCAATAATTAATCAATGACATAAATTCAGTCGATGACCTTCAGAAGGAGTTAGTGGTACATGTACTTGTGAGTAACCTGCTTTCCTGTGTTGGCCGCAGATGTTTGAAGTTTGTTGGAACTGGCGGCCATATTTGACGTCCATTCTAGATAAAATTTGTCGTACGTTTAGAAGGTACCTAGATACATGTTTTGGCAAGGTTATAACATCCAATTTATCCTACTTATGAGATATGAGTCAAAGTCCTTGTTTTCAAGATGGCTTCCTGGCGGCCATATTCGAAATCCAATTGGGTCAAAATTTGGTGCACTTGTAGAGGGTGCCTAGATATATCTTCACACCAAATCAAAACACTCTATGTCAAATAGTCACGAAATGTGCCACCAAACAGTGAATTTTGAACTTTGACCTCCGTGACCTTGAAAAGTGGGTCAAATCAAAAACCCGGGATTTATGTGATGTTGTCTCATCAGAGGAACCCACCATAAAAATTTCATGGTTCTAGCCAGCAGCATTCAGAAGATATGGCCAAAAGAAGGTTTTCACAAAGCGCCGCCTACAGGCCAGAGGGTAATACTGGTAGTGCTAAGTTTCCGTCCAGAGATAGTTTTTACCATAGGGTACCTGTACACCAAGTTTCAAGTTTCTAAGCCAAGCGATTTAGAAACGTGCCACCCCTGTTAACGACGCCGGACAACACGCCATAAGGAAAGCTCACCTCACAGAGGTGAGCTAAAAAGGCAGTTAAAATCTGGCCCGTCTGGACTGAGGAGTGCACCTGGCAAACTCTGCTGAGATGATGCAGAATTAGCTCTTCTGGATTGGACGACGGCAAGAAAATCACAAGATCCGAGTTGATACTGTGTGGTGAATGCAAAACTAACCTTTTTGGAAATTTTCGTTAAATCCAGCGTATATGATAGGATTGATGGCACTGTTGGCATACCCGATATAAATAGCGAAGAACTGAACTTGATAAAACCATTTCGGCAGTGGCTGAAAGAAAAAAGACGTGTGACGTGACTTCTAGCTGTACATGCAATGTCTATCAATAATAGATATATTGAGTTGGCTAAACCATTTATCTGGTGGATTTGTGGTATATTGCGCACTTGAGGTAAAACGCCAAGTGGAAGATACACAATGGAACTAGTAACAAGAACGTAACGAAATAAACACCGGAAACTAGAGTGTCTGTGATGCCCCCATGGAAAACATTTTCTCGTGAGTCTAGAAAGCCCTGCGACTACACTTTATTCCACATTCGATTGGCGCGAGGTTTTCAGCCGATATCTCCGCAACGGCTGGGTCAAATTTGACACACCATACATAAATTGACTTGTCTTTCTTGTCGGTATCTTTCTGCTATCTTCGTTTTTCGCGTAAGGCCGACATAACGGATCCCTTTCTCCAAACCCATTTCATTTCGCCATCCCAACTGGCGTTCAGTGCAGTTTACACGTGCGCGATGCATTGCGTCATTTCAAAATGGCCGCCATTTCGGCCGTAAACAC
>NMRB01002912.1:0-13801 GCA_002633025.1 Notospermus geniculatus
GTAAAGCCATGTACATCTACATCATAAATGTAGGCCTACCCTGTAAATGACGCATGTTCAGTCCCAATATCATCAGTTTCTACATTCCCCTAACATATTTACAAAATTCATCAGTGAATTTTCAAAGGCGGTCTTCAAATTGACTCACAAGTCAATTTCTAGTTTCACTTGTTATCACAACCTGAGGATTGATAACATCCTGACATTATACCAGGTAGGTACTTATTCTGATAGGATCGCACTACCCTTAGTAAAAAAAAGACGCATGCGCAAAAATCCGAACGGTTCCAACAACACGCAAAGTTCCCTAGGGACCACGACGCGATTGCTGATTGATTGATTGATTTACGAGGCTCAATGGGGATCCTAGCTACGATAGAGGGCAGCACACCGAAACCAGGTCCTATACAATGGACGCGTTTTGTGTGGGAAATTGATCAGGACCGATGTCGTAGAATGTCATGCCCCCCGATATGAGATGCCCCACAAAAATAGATTCTGACGGATTAAGGGTCAGCCGGGCACTGACAAACAGAACTTCTGTTACCAGATTCCCCTGAACAAAAGAAGCGGGCATCTGATATCGGGGGCATTACATTCTATGACAGCTGGATGTGAGATCCATTTCAATAGTTTTAGTCCGTGGGCTGGGGGGGGGGGGGTCCACATGCATCCCCCCCCCATGACTAAACCTTTTTGGTATTTTCTTATTCCCTGTGGTGTACCCTTTGTGAAGAAGCATGTTAACATTAAAAATTTTGGGTCTCACGTTACCATAGCAACGGTTTTTTGACCACACCCCTCCGATAACTTAAGTTCCCATAACTTTGCTATTACTTAATCAAATTCAATAAAATTGGTATAATATACTGGTTTTCATTTACTCTCTCATCTAGGAATGTTGAATGCATTTGTTTCATGGCTGCTGACCTTGTAAGGGGTCAAAAGTTAGTTCCCCTTTTTGAAATGCAGCTATGTAAGACGATATCTTTATTAGTTTTGGATGTCACTGAAACAGACACTACCTGTTGTCCTAGCAAGAGCAAATCTCAATTAGGCAGTCTCAAGATTCCGTCTCACTGTCACTGTCCGAATCGCTGTCGCTATCATCGGACCATTCCTCAACGATATCCTCATCGGTTTCAGAGTCATTGTCTTCTTCGGTGGTGCCCTCTAGAATATCTACTAGTTCTTGAGGCATAACTTTACTGTCCGTCCACATTGGTTGCATTGCACCATTTTCAGTCGTCCAGGCATGTCCACCTACAGCTTTAGGAATAGAAGGCTTGGCAATGTGTGCCCGTTTCCATATTCCAACTTAAAAGTTCACTCGTCTGACATGCTGCACAAGGCTACTCTGAGCGGGTGGCAGGGATGAAAGGTCCACATTACTAATTTTGTCAAGTGATGCACCTTTTCCACCACACTTTGCTTGGAGGTTATTATACCTCAGCTGGTTTACAGTAGTAATCCTTGTATTGCTGTACAGGGCACAGGTGAATTTTTCCAACTAACCGAAGATGAAATCGTCAACTTCCCAAGAGTCCCCCAGCTTAGCAATGCTTCCTGGTATGACTGACTTTTTTTCCAGAAGCTTTATGCCCTTCACTTTACCCTTGCCTTTAAACGCGCTTGTGCTGTCGCATCCAGTAAACGCATGTAAGCTGAGCATAGCTGAACACAGCTTCTTTCCTAGTGATTTTGCCAACCCTGTAATATCAATGCAACATTGTTTTTTACCCTTGCCTGTTTCAAAGAGAATGTTTATTCCCTCGAGTTGTGACGAGTAGTGTAGGAGAATAAACAATATGTCTGTGTCAGGGCTTCGAACACGAACAAACTTGTACCCCTTCTCCTTCGCGTAGAGGCAGTAGAGAATAACCCGAGAATCTGTTTCCTCTTGGGTTGAACTGAGGGATTTGATTTCCGTGCAGGTTGTCTCCTTCCCATCAGACGTCAACTGATATGCTTGGCCTTCACATATGAGGATTACTTCATGGCCATTCAAAATTTCTGCATGCGAATCACTGCTCCATGTAGCCAACAAAATCTGAACTAGCTGTTTTTTGTTGTCCTCATTCGATAGGAATGACTTCCAGTCCTTGGGTCGTTTAGTCTTTTCCCCACTAACAATCAACCTGTCTCCACATCCTCTTCGAAGCCGTTCAACATTTTTGACGGAGTCTGCCATATACATGTCCGTGCTAAAAACCACAGCTGAAGGGCGGAGAGCAGTGCCAAGTATCTTGAGACAAATCTCGCCAAAATTTCCTGGTACCTCAGTCAGGCAGTGAAAGACAGCGTTCCCATCCTCTATTATCAGACATTCCCTGGGGTTTTCTGGCAACTTTGATTCATCCCATCCTTTTACTACATGACCCCGTCCTTTGGACTTATCAGTTTTTGCCAAAAATCCAGCTGACGTGCCTAAGCTGTATGGTACTGGCGTAAGTTCATACACCATTAACTTCTCAAGATCCATCTTTTTATCCGCCTGAAGTTGCTGTGATTTCACCAGAAGTTTAAATGCAACGTTACTTTGCTGTCTGTATTCAACAGTTTTGTTCTGCGATGTTGTCAGTTTCATTGTCTTGTTCATGCTCGCCATGTTTTTCAGGTTTAAACGTTTGATCGGTTCGAAGAAGTTCTCCTGTTTCTCAAGCCTTTCCTGAATGAACTCCTGCTTGGCATTCAGCCCGGCAACCTCGGCTCGAATAACATCTGTGGTGACCTGAGGAGATGATGGGGCTCCTGATAATATGCAGTAAAGATTCTCTGTATCAGTAATGGAGAAGGGGTTGTTGAAACTTTGAATGGCTGCAACTGTCCTCAAAACATGCTTCTCCCCTCTCCTCTTTTCAGCTGGTCGGATATCTCAGTGCTGACCACCACGTGTTTGTTCGTCTACCATATCCGCGAGACTGTATGTGGCCTGCAGAAATTTGCCACGTTCTTTTGCTGATCTGGTCCACCTCTGATACGCGCTATAGTTAGTCTGTAACCCAGAAAGCCCAGCTGCTACTGAACCACTACCTCCTCTCGACTTTGCATGTTTCATGAAAGTTTCTTCTATGGTCTTGTCCACAGCACAACGGTTGCCTGGGACAAAAGATCTTGCAACACTAATGGCCCCTCTCTTTAACAGTTCCGAAGCACCAGGATGTGAGAGCTCAATATTTGCAATGTACATGGAAAAGAATGTCAGATACCGTGCATAGTTTTGCCCTCCAAAGCTGAAGAATAGGTCTGGCATGAGACAGAGACATTCAGCGTAGACGATAAAGTTATTTGTTTTCACTGCTTGGATGAGAGAGAGCGCAAGCCAGACATGATCAATGTATGACATCCAAAGGACTGCTGTTTTACCTTGTTTCCCTGAACGCATGTCATCACGGAATCTTTCATACTCTGCTATGTAGCCCCGAAGTCCTGGCTCGTTCAACACAGATATTTCTGTCTCCTTATTTGGGTTTTTGATCAGCTTCTCAACCAGATCTTTCGATGACCGTGAACAATTTATTCTAAAATGGGACTGTTTCTCCTTTTTTCTCCGGGAATGTCTCCTGTGATCTGGTAAAACCTAGTAAGTCACTTTTTTATGAAAATTGAGTTAGCCCCAAATTTGAACTTACTAGGTATTATCCCTTCATATTATGAAATAAAAATGCATAAAACCCGTCTCGGTAAGGTTCTTGTTGATGAAAACCGTAACCACTGAACTAACTTTGATCAGGAAAAACCACCCTAAGTCATTATGTAACCTGATTAAGCCATCAAACCAAATGAAATGTTATGCACTGGAAAGACTTTCCATTATGCCCTACTAAAAAGGCAACACGAAATTCCCTTTGTCTCCTGGAGCTTAATCCTGTAGGAAAACGGTTTTCCTTGATTTTCTCAAAATTGTCTAAATGAGACTTACTAGGTTTTACCAGATCACAGGAGTGTTGACATCAGCAATCGTTCTAGTGACTCCACCATGACCTTGTGACAATGAAGTGACCTGGAGTAGTTCTTTGCAGACATCACCCCACTTAAGGAACCAGAAGAAATCAAACCAGCCTCAATAAGAATGTCTGAAAAACCAGTCCCTTCCATCTTTTTACCCAACATTTTCAAATAGCCACAGACAAGATGGGAAGTTCCGATCATCACAATGTGGTTTTCGTAACGTTTTTCCTCAGCCCACACCAGGGGGCCTTCATACAAACCCCAAGATCAAACGTGGTGATGACGTAGTGTTGTCCAACCTCTTTCGACGCTGCTTCTGCGTACCGAAGACACTCTTTCACAGCTTTAATGTCGGTGATTGCATGAGGAATGATTGGATAGTATTCCACTGTATTCCAACGTAGATGGGACGTCACCAGTTAGTGAAACATATCCTCCCCAGCCTGGCACTACCTGACCTGTCTTAGCACTGTGAAGCCGAATTAGAAGCCACAACATGTTTTTCGTCATGTTATTTACATGTGCTTCATGGCCTCCATCCACATACTTCTGCGAAATCTCGAGCTTGGGAGACTTCCTTTTTCCCATATAGCATTCTGGAAGTTCCGCTTCTGGGATGTACTGCAGAGACCTTTTGCCTGTTCTTTGTATTGATCTTAACTCTGGCTGTGTGCCCCCAGTGTCATCATCATCTTCCGTCATCACCTCCTGGAGCATGATTCCATGTGAACGATGGACAGACCCAGCACCGCAAACGTCTTCGACATACTCATCAAAAGTGTCAAAGTCAGAGTGAAAAAATTGATGGGCAGGATGGATTCCTGATAATGGTTAAAGGCAAAAGGCTGAATGTTTTTTCAAGGGCAACAACGATGGCTGTTTCCAGTTCAAGCAAGAAGGAATAATTGTCGCAATGGCCCATGCGGTTGAGAATGACAATCAGTTCAGCACTGCGAAAGATATGTCTTAACGCCATTCCTAAAATCACATGCTTGGAAAGTTTCCATTTTCCATTTGTAACAGCCCGGCATATATCCTGGCCTAGAGAACTAACTAAACGACTTACTCTCCTGGATGGTACTCTGCCCCCAGTCAGAACATGTGTCAGAAACTGCTCTAGAACATCTGGTAGCACAGATGATGTCAGATTGAGATCATTGACTGTGATGGGCCATGGCATTGCATCAATCTGTTGAAATGTCTTTTCGATTTCATTCCGTAACAGCTCTGCGATCTCCAAGATTTTGTCTCTCTGCCCAAGTTCATAGCTAGATATTATCGCTTCCCTGATGCCCATTTTCAAACCGTACACAATGAATGAAGAAAATCGCCCATTTCCCCGAACAGGACAGAAGCCAATGAGGCCCTGTGACTCTCTGCACTTTTCTAATTTTGTTTTCAGTCCNTCAGACGGACAACTTTATGACCTGTTAAGACAGTCACATTGATAACGTCAACTACTTTTTCAAAGGATTCCCTGTGTGCTTTCTCCAAATCTGCTTGCCCTTTGACGTTTTCCTCAGATTTAGACCGCCAGCTCTCAGGAGTGTTAGCAGTGTAAACTCGACGACAGGTTGGGTGGTACTTTGCCTCACAGGAAAAGAGATCAAAACCTGAAATTCTCCTCAGTAGTTCAAAGTCCCCTCTTTCTTCTGCAAGCTTGACAATAGTTTTACCTCCACCACGCTCAAAACTTGTGGTGTCTTCTGTGGTCCACATGCCTTTGACTTTTACCTTTTTCCGACTCTCTTGTCTACAAAATATACAGTCGGGATTGAAAATAATGCGGTCTCCAGTATCTGACGATCTCCTTGAAGCTCTACCTTCACTTGTTGAGGGCTGCTCACTGGTGTCCACCAAGCGTTGTAGATTTCCTGTGAAACGTACATAGCAACTACGATGGTAGCCATGCCTGTCTGAGTAAACGTCTGGAATCTGTGCACAGACTGCATCCATTCGATAGGGGGATTCCAATGGTTGCGACAGTCTCCGCCTTTTGATTTCTCGTATGTGGTTGAAACGTTCATCTGGGTCTTTTGTATTCTTAATAAAGGTGAAGTCATCAACCTTGGCTTCTTTTGCATGTAAAATGCAAATTCCATCACCACGTTTTCGTTTTTTGCCATGATCCATTGTATGGCAGCATGGACACCTAATAACAGTAAAAGTGAAAGCTGAATTCTAACTAAACAGGCTTGATTTGTATCATCTTAACTATCTGTCTTGATCCATACCCCACGTGACTTCAGACCCCAGGCCACGCACGCTGCAACTTCATTCACATGCTCCCTTGGTTTTCCCGCCAAACATGCCACAATATTAGCCACAACACAACTTCTTCACTTCACTTCACTTGACAGTGTTTATTTTCCTATCTCAATCACTTATTTCAAGTGATTAGCATGATGTGTAATTCATGTCACACCAGTTTTACTGTTTACCTTACCTTGGGTGCCTACTGATGTGTTCAGTTTATTAAAACTGTAGAAAATTGCAGAGCCTTATGCAGTTTGACACCCTGAATGATACATGTAATATCAAGTGACACTTGTTCATTAAAACAATGCATGACTATCAACTTATATCTCTAAACAAAGGTGGCAGCACGGGAAGAAGCCATTTGATTCTAATCCTATGGAAATCAATGCCAAGAAATAAAGGGCTAATATTTTGAACATGATATGCACATATCTAAATTTATTATGCTGAAAAGGAGGATTTCTAATCCAGTTCATGCTTTTCCTCTGTTAATACCGGGAAGTTTGGTTTTATACCTGGTTATGCCAAAAATTGAAGAAAAAAATTCACATACCTCCCAGGAAGTTGACCTTTTGACCCCTTACAAGGTCAGAAATCATGAAACAAATGCATTCAACATTCCTAGATGAGAGAGTAAATGAAAACCAGTCTATTGTACCAATTTTATTGAATTTGATTGAGTAATAGCAAAGTTATGGGCAATTTTAGTTTTCGGAGGGGTGTGGTCAAAAAACCGTTGCTATGGTAACGTGAGACCCAAAATTTTTAATGTTAACATGCTTTTTCACAAAGGGTACACCACAGGGAATAAGAAAATACCAAAAAGGTTTAGTCATGGGGGGGGGGTGCATGTGGACCCCCCCTAGCCCACGGACTAATATTAATAAAGAAAAAAGAAGTTTACCCCAATTAATGGAAGGTTCACCGGTTAAAACATTTAGAACAAAAGTAACAGACGAAGTCAGCCAAGATGAAGTTAGCCAAGATGAAATTAATAAAGAACCAGATAATAAAGAACCAGATAATAAAGAACCGAATATAACTCATATAACCCAAGATAAAACTCATCAAGACATAAAATTTGCTTTATATGGTGTAACTAGTGCATTAGTTGGTGTTGCACTATATTTACGTTAAATAAATGGCTGAAGGAGGAACTGATCCAGAACTTGCTGAATTGGAAGAAAGGTTTAGTAAAATGCGGGCTTCTGATAAACCAGACCAAATACAGCAAACTAGTTTTATTGATGATAGTACACAATATAACACAGGTAATAATTTAGTTGATGAACCTACATTTGAACCACCTAGAACAATAGATCCCGAATTACAGAAAAAGGAATTTAGATACATTGAGAATGAACAAAAGTTAGAAAATGCTATCAAAACTACAGAATGGCGTTATACAAAAAAAGGGTTACAACGGTTATCCTCAAAAATATATGTAGAAGGCGGTAACTTATATTATTTACCAGAGACAGAATTAAGCAATACACAAATAAAGAAAGTAAGAGGAAAGGATGAAAGCTTAGTTTATGAAGTTAAAGATGAATTTGGAAATTTAAAAGGTTATGGTTTACGTTTAAATAAAGATAGTGGAAAGTTTTATTCTGGGTTAACTATGACAAAAAAATATGGGGTAAAATTTACCAGGCAAGTCGCCGGAAAGCTTTTTTCTCCAGAAGAATTATTAACCGAAGCCGAAGCCGAACTTCAACATATGGGCAGTGAACCTTCCAGAACTCAACCCCAACAAATAAGTCCGGAAAGACAACATGTCGTTGATACCTTAGAAACGCTAGATGTTGACCCAATTAAACGGCTTATTGATACAGATGAAGAAGAACTTAAAAAAATTGGTTTCTCAGACAACGCTATAAGAGAGTGGAGAGGATTAATAAAAACAAGTGAGGATTTTGCAGCAGTTAAACGAGATAAGGATATACAGATAGAAGAATTAGAGAAGAGGAATCAAGAACTGATAATTAAACTTGAAAATTTACAAAGTGATTATGCTCAATCTAGACAATTTAATGAAGAGGAACAAGAGGAAATAAGAAAACAAATAAGAAAAGTAGAGAAAGAAAAAGAAGAAGTAGTTAAGAAATTGGTAACGGAAAGAAAGAAAGTGTTTGAATTAAGAACTGAAGAAGAATCTCAAACAAGAAGGATGAAAAGTTTAATCACTGATGTCTTAAAAAATCCTGATTCTGAAATACCGCTAAAAGATAGAATTAAGTTACTCTTTAAAATTGAAGGTTTAACAGTCGGTGCAATTATAGCTGCAATTGTTATGACATTCACAACTTTAGGTTTAACCATCAGTAATAGTCTGAAAGGTTCAACTCCGCCATCTCCATCTCCACCAGATAAACCTCCAGAACCAAGTATTCCCAATAAAGTGAAAGAAGGATTAAAGAAATTTGCAGAATGGTTAAAAGAATTAGCGAAGAAGTCACTTTCAGCTTTACCAGGAATAATTGGTTCAATAGTTTCATTTATCTTTAAATCGGCTGGTGCAGCTGTTGGTTTTCTAGCAAGTATATAGGCTCTGAAGGGGGTCAGATGGAAGACCAGAAAAATGCTTCTGCGGTGGCCAAAACACTAAAATTTTAGCACCTTTTCAANCCGGTTGGGGTCGAAAATTCGTGAATTCTGGAGATTGACTTCTTGCTTATTATCATTTTGTGTGTCAATTTTGTGCTTTTCTGTATCTTGCCTTTAACCTGTGTAATGCAGAATTTGTACGCTGATTAGGCTAAACACTCTATGGCCCTAGGTCTTCGGCTGGATTTACTAGGATGCTCCCTTCCGCTCCGATCAGCATTTGCGGGCGCGGGTGGAAACAAATCGACCAACGTATTTCCCATTGGCTGTTTCACTCGCACCCGCGCCCGCCTCCCATTCCGCGCCCGCAAACGCCTCGTGGAAAAGCAGCTTCAGGGCGCAATAGGCTCTGTTTGAAACCAGCGTGACGAAAAATAAAAACGAATTTTTCCCTTTCGCATACTGGTTGGCGGGGAAGTATGAACTGGTCCTCTCAATCGCTGCAGGTGTTCCTGGTTTGCGTTTGCGTAATAATAAAATGATAAGAACTACTACTAGTTTTAGAATAGCGATATTGAATCGCTTTTGTATTTTGAAAATTAATTAATTTCCAGGCCAACAATTTTTCGCATCATAATACACATTCTGTCAAGTACTGGGGATGCAATTCACCTCTCATGAAAATCAGTGAGTTAAGTCCTTAAAGTGGAGGTACCACGTTTAGAGACTCCCTGAAATATGTCAACTGATTTTAGGAAGGTTCCTTTCGTATCTTTTTGCCGTATAAAGTGAAACACTGCCCCGTCCTGTGTGTTCAACCCCAAGTACTTTATTTTTGTGACAATGATACGCGGAAATAGGACCTTGATTTCATCAAATGGACTCGTTCCGGATGAATATTTGACCAGACCATGCAAAAGATGGGGATTTTCTCGAAAACATATGACCTTAGGGCCTGGAAAACCAATCAGGCAAGGGAGACACACAGTCAACCAATGAATGAATCTGAATTTTTTTTGTGTGGTCGTACCTAGCCAATAAAGATGTTGTACTTTGTGTGTGATTGGCTGATACCCCGTCTGAGGACCCCACGTGACTAGGAAGTACGTGGGGTTTATGCCTTTGTAAGTAGCAATGACGTCACGACAAACACAAATTCCAGTGGCGGCCAAAGACACAGCTTGACGATCGTCAGTTAAAAATGATTCAGGCATCATATCGTAAATTGTGGCCTTGATAATACCATTTTTATTGCACCAGGTAACGAGTGTCGAGTCGAACCAAAATGACATGTCGTAGGAGGAAATTTTTGAACATACATTTTTGTCAGGTAGGATAAGGGTTCCACGAAATGTACCATTCCGTAGATCGTATAGGTGATTAACGAACGAACCGTCCCCTTTCTTGACTTTTAGAATAAAATATTTTCCATAGCATGTCACTGAAAACAATCCCCTTACCTGCGGAATCGTGTATCTGCGGGAAAGGCTGAATGTTCTGTTGACTAACTGGTAAACTGACAGGCTAAGAAGTGGTGCCGTCTCCGAAATATGAACTGCACCAAGGTATCCAGTTATGCGGTCAAAAAACCAGATTTGAAGCACCGAAAGACTCAGTGGTGGCATAAAAGGCACCCGATTTTTTAATCGGTACTGGATTAGATTAAATTCCTTCAAAAAGAAAGGGTTGGTTATTTATTACGTAGATTTATCATTACTAGATTGTAAGACAATCATAGTGCATCATTACGACCACGTGATCGTGGAATCGTTTGGCTCATGAGGTCAAAAATTGAAATCAAAGAAAAATATATGTATTATTATTGTACTATTCCCTCGAGTGCTATAGATAGTGGAAAATATCAGCGATCAGATTCTAATACATCAACTGCACGAATTATCCATTTTGAACCCACCTGCTCATTGGCAATTAACAATAAGGACCTGGATTTGTCGATCGTCATAAAGTACTTTGTATGCTGGGGGTCATTTAGAAGACTTCTGTAAAACTTCCCAAGTGATGTGGGCCGTCGTACTGCAACATGGGAGAGCCTGACCTGACTTTTTTCATTGAAACAGTTGATTATTTCAATCAGACTGATTAGTGTGTACGAAAACATATGAACATGGCAAATCAAGGTTCTGGTCGAATAATCTCTTCCTAAAACTTTCAACTCGTCAGGGAATTTAATTGTGTTAGTGGCCTGTAACCTAGCACCAGATTTTGATAAATGTAAGGTAAACGCCATCATTTTCGGATGCTTTCTGCCGTCATTTCTCTCAAATAAAATCAACAACGATACGTCCAGGGCCAGAAAAAATACTTCTATCCCGGTGATGTGGATTTTGTGCAGTTGTACCGTTTTTGCCGAGGCATTTTGTGATGAGTGAAAAACGAGGCCAGTTTTGTTCGATCTCAAGATGAAACTGTGAGCTATCACTAATAACGTATCTGGTAGGAAACAAACGCCCGCGATTCCCTCCATGTTATCCTGAACCGCCCATATTTCAGTGACAATGCTGGCGGGGCCTATCCATTCCAAACATTCCCTCCTCATTTTCAAGTCTATTCGGCCAACATATTCTCCACTTCTAAAATCATATACACTCAACAACGGCCTCATTTGACATTTTAGCTTTCGTCGAGTTACATGTTTGACATTAATCTCGTAGACAATTGTGTAATTTAGAGTGAATCTAAGTCGAACTACCTTGTAGTTTGAATTTTTGAAAATTGTTGCATTGTATCTTAGTCGACAACTTGCACTGTCGATAAAATACGAAACTAGCCTTAAGTATGGTTGGTTACGTGTCTTCGCTAATATAACAAGAGGTTGTGTTGGGTGGAATATTACTTGTGTCGAAGATTTGTCTTCCGTGGGCGGTATGAACGGTATCCTCCTATGGATGCAGTATTCTCCTAATTTTATCTAGGTTATTTAACAAACACATATCAAGAACTTTCTATTAAAATGTCCCATTCGGCAACAGAGCTGTATAGCGTCCTAATGCTTTTTATACAATCGCGACGTCACACACACGGCGGTAACTAGTCCATTTTAACGCAGAGGGAATAGACCTCAGTAACTGCCAGCATTTTACATTGTTACGAAAATTAATAGGAGAAAGCGCATGAATTGCCCTCTTCTAGCGTCCAAAGGAAATACATAGTAAGTCACATTTTTTTGGAAAAAAATGAGTTAAGGCCAAATTCGTACTTTCTAGGTATTGTTTCATCATAATAAACAGTTTTTGTTTGCAAAATGTTCGCCAAAGCCTCGGAAAGTCAGTGGTGCACTTAATCGGTTTTTACGTCTAAGTCATCAGAATAGGGAACCCCGATCACGCAGACCACGCGAGAATATACGCGTGGTTTTGAACTGATAGTACACCAATGCCACCTATTATTCATGACGATTCAAGGTGTGATTGGCCGTGCTTGGTGAACCGCATCTCTCGAACAATGGGCCTAGGTCAACGCTAGGTGTCTCGTCTGCTCTATCAGTAGTCATCACGTGACCAATTGGCGCTCCCCATTGTGACTTACTACGTTTTCACCTTTGCAAATTCAGCATGAAATCAGAGGTAAAACATAGCAAATTGCATTTAATCCTGTTGTGTGATATATTTTTAATTAGGAGTGTTTTCCACAACAAAACTCTTCCAAGTTGTCATTCCACATAAACCCATTTTTCTCGAAAACAACAAAATGTAACATACTAGGTATTTCCATTGGACGCTAGTCTTTTCGTCTGTCAATTCTCCGTGATTTGATTGGCGACTATGACCACATACATGATTGGATCTTTTGCCAGATGTTTACAAATTGACCGGGGTATTTGCACAGCATGCTGTGTAACTAAGGAGTGAATTTTTATTTACACAGCAAGTACGTACATGTATTTAATATTCGTAAGCATCATTAGGTTCTGCCCCGCCCACATTTTGCTGCGTAAATTAGGAAAATACGATATTTTCACAGCGAAATTTTAGGATTCGGCAAAATGAGCCATACATGGCCACTTGCAGGGTACCTACTTGGAACGCATGCTACTTCGTATTTCGATCTCTTATGTCAGTAGATTAACGTTTGATTCTGGGCAAGTGCGTGGCGAGGTTTTACTGTACAGTCGCGCGTCATATACTCTAACCTCTTAGATGTAAAACCAGTTCCAAATATTCCAGTCAAGGCCTAGGACCTCCCACTATTTATGATCTTTTTGAGGGTATTGTGTTTTGGGCAGTGATCACCAGGTCGTGACAACCTCAGTTCGCCATGTAATAGTGTGAGTTAAGGATCACTGATGTAATGCGTGCCACCGTCTCCTGCACCCCATTGTGTGTCATTGGTAATTGTACAGCTTGACGCAAGGGCCCAACGCGCCGCGTAGCGGCCAACAGCGAAGCTAGCCAAAGACTTGTCACGGGTCAATCAATAGAACTGGACTCATAGGAAATATGCACCTAATGTCCAGATGGAATATACCGGACGGTTGGTTCACGGTTTTAGCGACTGTGAACGTAGATGGGTACATTATGTAGCGATACGCTGACAGATTTGCTGGGGACTTGCTCTGTGGATGTTGTAAAATGCGATTTTTGGAAGATTATTCTGATTTGCAACGTCATTTTTAATTAACATAAAAATATGTTGAGTAGCTGGGATATGTTTATAAACATTTATTGAGCAGCCCCCGTCATGACGTGGCCGGCTGGCGCATCGGTAGAGCGTCCGGCTCTGAATCCGGGGCGCCGGGTTCGAGCCTTGCGGTGGGAATTTTTAATTTTTTTCACGTGTCAGTTTCTCTGTTTTTTTTTGCTGAAAACGTTTTTTCGCAGGATGTATATCTCCCCAGCCCTTCCATTTCCCTACAAATCTGCATTTGCTAATAAATACTTATAACCACAGATCCCTGTCAGCTGCCCTGCATTCAGAGAGACTTTTCACTAAAGTCTCTCTGAATGCAGGGCAGCTGACTACCATCCACATTCCCCTCCCAGTCACCAAAAATATCAACACCACAACTAACGTTCAAGACTACTGG
>NMRB01002912.1:13917-45429 GCA_002633025.1 Notospermus geniculatus
GGAAAACATATTATTATGCCAGATGGATTTTATACATTACCTATATTCAACAAGGAATTTAAAAATCAATTACAAGAAAAAGGTATAGATAGAAATAAGATTTCGTTTGATTTATGCCCATATAATGCCAAAATACAAATTTTATTTAGGTTAGCTAGAGGAAAAACTGTTGATGATTATAAAATTCTTATAGACGAACATTCTAAAAAATTATTAGGGCTTTATAATAGATATGTAGGCCCAACTGCAATAGATACTACAAAAGGAGTAATAAAAGGCGATGCCCCGGTTAACTTCAAACCTTTTGAGTATTTCCTTATACACTGTGACATAGTAAACACAGAAGATATCCTTTATAATGGTGAGAGAAGTGATGTATTTGTAAGGTTACCAATTAAGGAATGCGATTTTGGAGAAATGTTACAATATAATTCATCAAGTATGAAAGAAAAACCTTGTAAAGAAAGATTTAACAAATTAAGACTTTGGGTTACAGATGAAAAAAATAAGAAAATAAACTTTAATGACGCAAATATTCAGTATGAGCTATTAATAAAATTTTCCACATAAATGAGCAGATATTGGGGTTATTCAAAGCGGCCAAAGAACTGGTATAAAATGTTAGAGGAATCTAATCTTACAACTGAACGTGAATCATTTATAAAATCAGAAGGCGTAGCCAACGATATACATCAACTAGTGGAACCATCAGAACCAGATTTACTAGAACCTAAATTAATAGATGGTGAATGGGTTATTCCACCTGAACCTGAACTACCTGAACCTAAAACGCCTGAACCTGAACTACCTAAGCTCCCTAGACTACCTGAACCACCTAAGCTCCCTAGACTACCTGAACCACCTAAGCTCCCTAGACTACCTAACCCCCCAAAACCTAAACCAGTTGACTCAACTATTTCATACTAAATAAATGGGCGAAGAAATTGAAACTAAACGATTATATCCTGATTTGAAACCAGAACCGTTACTTAGTAATTCAACACAATTTAGATTACAACATATTTCAGAAATAAAAAAGTTCTTTGAAGAAGAGATAGAATTTAGAAGAAAGGTATTTTCCAAATATATGAAAGCGTTTAATGTTATGACAGGTGTTAGTCATGTTTTGAATGTAACAAGTGTTATTGCTGGTTCGGTTGGTATAACTTCATTAGCCGGTGTAATTACAGCTCCAGTTGGTTTTGCTTTAGGGGGTGTAACAATTCTCTCTTCAATAGTTTCTTCAGGATTAACCTGGAAGAAAAAGAATATTCACCATAAACTTGAAAAACACGAAAAGATAGGAATGTTAGCGGTCTCAAAATTAAACACTGTTAATAACTTAATTAGTGCGGCTTTAACAGATTCCCATATTACACAAGAAGAATTCTCATTAATTACCAGTGAAAAAGAGAAATATATTATCTTAAAGAATGGCATAAGAAAAAAGCAAAGAGAAGATGCTGCAAGCCAAAATGTTGATGTGGAAGCACTTAAAAAAACTTTTTTAGAAGAAGGAAAGAAATTAGCTCAAAACGAAATAATAAAAAAATTGAAACACGAAGTGATCTAACAACAACAGTGAACCATAATTATAATTATTATTACTATTATTACCCGAATCCAATTATACCTTCAGCTCCTCCAAATTATTATTAGTTAAATGAATATCGACTATTTCATTGATAAGCCAGAATGTGAAGAAGCTATATTTGATATTTACTTAGAACATTATCACTTCATTAAATCTATTACTTTAAAAAGTATAACATTTCACAATTCTTGGTGGACTGGTGATTTTCTTCCAGAAAGTGTAAAGGTTTTTCATTTTTTAACAACTAAACAATGGGACCAAAAAGGTGAAATTATAGATGCTGAAGAAGTTTGTGGTGAAAGATATTTACCATCAAGACCAACAATGAAGTCAACTTGCATTGGATTTATAGAAAGTAATCGAAACTATTATGGGTCACCTCTAAGTAGTAAAAATGAATATAAGTTTCCACTTAATCAACATTTTAGTTTAAGGGAGTTCTGTGATGAGTGGCAGAAGATAATCAAAAAGGGTGAAATAAATCATGTAAAGTTTTACTGTGATAATAACAACTATATTATCATTGAGTTAACAGAAGATAAAGATTTTAGCTTTGATATGATGTTTAAAACCAGTGATATAGATGGAAGGCATGTTGAGACTTTTGAAGTTAAAGGAGAACTTTTTACTGCTACTGATCTCCTGTTTAAAATGAGAAAAAGTCACTATAACATAACAGTCCTGCCTGAAATCCATGGTAAACATTCAGCCAGCGCTCATTTGAGCTCCGCATCTGGCACTAATTATGGTGAAGTGAGGTCAGGCTGGTAAACCCAGCCACATCATGACATGTAGGTCAGCTGAGGTGGTGTGGATGACACTTTGCTATGCTGCAGTGTATTTATGTACATCGTTTTGCTTGGGTCACAAATTAACCCTTGTCTTTTTCATCTTTACAATAGTTTGATTGGAATTGATGACATAAAAAGGAAAATGAGATGAATTCTAGGAATGAGGCTTTGCCATGTGCCTTCACAAGGTGAAAGAAAAAATATTCAATAGTCATTCCATCGAGCATTTGATTTTACCTCTCCACAACCACTCGGAAAATGTTTTAAAATGTTAAAATGGTAAAATGTTTTTGAGTTAATATTATCAACTCGGTTAGGCTGGTTAGTATAGGCTATCGTGCAGATTATTCATGCAGAAGTCACATCATGCATGTCATGCTTGAAAAGATGCAAATGTAGATTTCAAAAGCCACTAATTTAATGTCTGATCTGTGTTCACTGCATGGTCCTTTGTGGTACATACATGTATGACTTATCTCAAAATATTCCGTATTATACCAGTTTTGTACCGTATATTATTGCGTGGTATTTATTTTTTTGTGTAAGGAGTTGTACGTTAAACAGCATTTAGGTGTCAAAAAATATCACGAAAAATATCAGAATGATGGTATAAGTCAAGTCATCTCCGAATTCCTCGGGCATAATTCTTTGTGATGTTAGATTGCGACTTGAAGCATAAAACCTTCATTTTGTTGTTGACATTAGAATAAGTGACTTTCAACCCTTATCAACAAAAAATGAGTTATTTACCTTCAATGGATTACTTCATGGGTTGTGTCCACTGTCTTTTTTCATATATTGATCATACTGTATAATGTAAATCCTAAATCCGTATTCAATCAGCCGTATATCTAATAATCTCTGTGCCAACCCAGAATGCCATTTCCGTTGAATTGAGTCCTTTCAAGTCCGTTTTGACGATCACCGTGATTTGATGGAGTGGTTCATGGATATCAAACTTTTACACTGATATTTTTCATGAAAATCAGAGACATATCAATCCCCTGTCGTGCCCATCCACACTCGGAAAGGGTAAAATAACAGTCCTTGTGTTATCAGGGTACATGTATTTGCCATACCAGGGTGTGTGACAGCCTTTTTAAAATCTTAACTGCCATTCGATTTCAGAAGGTGATGCTCAAGTTGATGTTCAGATACTGTTATCCGTCCAGGGAATACAAGGAGCACAATTTAGCATTATTTTATATAAAACGTCCGGTAACATAAATAAGTAAAAATGCATTATCTGAAATTGTCAATAATCAATTGGTAATCTGCCGGCGTTTTGATGGTCGCACTCTGCTTGGTGTCATGGTCAAGGGGCGTTTCTTCTTTGGCTGTTTTCGGTTTGAGGATTCCATAACTTTGGCCTTTATTTCAAGCTCTCCGATGGTAAGGAGGTCTTCCTTCTCATTGACATGTATTTCATCTCCCAAATCATATTCGTAGCAGTCATCGGAAACTTTCAGAGGATAATGTGGAATGTCAGCACGCGGATTACCAACTGTCAACATGTATGACAGCGACGCATCAATAAGGTCACAAACCTTTTCCAATGCCGAGAGCGGTGGTAACCATTTCCAGGGAGGGTTGAACGAACCCCCAGGTTGTTTGACGGTCAGCTGTCTTACCTCTTCAAAAGTTAGCTTTGACTGGTCCACATTCTTTGGACAGAACATTTTTTTCACAAGAGCGACATACAGGGCTCGATCCGTGTGAACCTTGAAGTCTTCATTGACTTTGAATAGTCCCTCTAGTTGTCCTGGAGATTCTATGATTGCTTTTACCCACTTGTCATGTGATATTCCACGATATTTGAACAAGAAGTCATTCCCGCCAAGACACAGAATGATGGGTATTATTATGCCGACCTGCTGATCTATCCTATGTTTGAATTTGGACTCCAGGGCTTCAACAATTGCTGTCACATCATAAATGTCATGTTTCTTGTTGGCCTTCTTCAAGCATACATATATGGGATGGAGGAATTTTCCATTTTCATCTCTTGGCCATTTCAGCACTGATATCCCAAGCATGTGGAGTATGACAGCATCGATGTCACCAGAAGTGACATAGGAGAGAACAGATTCACCGTGGCTAAGGGTTGGGAGGATATCAACCAGCCAATCAACAACCGCTGCTTCAGCTTCCCCCTTCCTCTGTTGTATCTGATCTAGGTGTTCTAAAAACGTTGGAAACCTTCTTCTGAAAACTTGCCACGAATTGGAATCGAGTACATAATGCAGCTGCACATGGAACCTGCTCCGCATTGACATCCCCCAAGGATATGTTCGCTATCAATGTCTATGATGATATTGGTATTTATTGGGAGAGTGGAGATATTTTCTGCCAACCAAGTGCTAATGATGTGCTTTCCTTCAGATGTTGCAGTCAGAGAAGATTTGTCATACTTGTCATGTGAGAGCATCTGATGTTGTTTCTTGAGGTGTCCAATGAAGGCAGTGGCTTTAGCCTTCCCTTTGGTGCTTCTCTTCTTTCTTGTAGCTGCTTTCAGAACGTCTGGCGTGAAAGAATACTTTTCCTCCGATACGATGATTCTTGTGGATTTTCTAAAGTTACTAATGATTGGTAGAAAGAGGCTTTTGGCAGTAGCTTCAATGAATCCTCGACCTTCCTTTCCCCCGTACAGGAACTTCTGACCAGCAAATTCTACCGTGATTACTTTCACTGAATTCTTGATTGTTGATGGTATATCCTTGAGTCGAACTTTGGAATATATCAGGCCAAGATCCTTGCATTGTTTCAACTTTTCACGCTTGGATTTAGTTTTAGTTGCCTGCTCTTGATCTGAGTTGTGAACATCACCATCGTTGTCATCTTTGTTCAACAATAAGTTTGTGAGGGCTTCTTGAATCCCACTATGTTTTGATGTGGTATACTTTTGCCCAGAGGGATCCACTACGGCCTGACAAACGTTCCATCTGGACATGAATGCATCAGTTTCGTTGGCAGTCTTTTTCACCTTGGCGGCTCTCTTCTTGTCGTCTGCTTCCCTAGTGCTTTTGGGTTTTGGAACTTTCCCAACCTTCGTTCTGTTCACTGTTGCTCCCTCTGCTCTCTTCACCTTCGAAATCAGTTGTTTGGGACCGGTGACACCCTGCAATTCTGGCTCATCATCTTCAGTCATATTGAAGAGACCATTCCGAGCTGCATATCGCTGGACGAGATGCTTCCCAACATCCATCGTTCCCTGGTCAAGAATTGACTCCGGCAGTTCTTTTGTTCCCACGTCATATACATTCTTGGGTACACGGTCTTCATTCACATTGAGACCTCGCTCACTGATGAGGACAGCAGTGGGGAAAATGTGTTGGAAGTCATTCTTTGTCCAAACCTTGTACCAGAATCTTTCATGTACTGGATCGGAATCACTGAAATCTCCACTCAAGGCTGATTTCCCAGTAAGAACGTGGCGTCGTGTTGCAGAAACCTTTTCTGACCAATCAACTGCAGTCATCCGCTGGACAACGGCATTTAAGGATGTTCCTGGTCGGAATGCCTTCACAACTGCTAGATGATCCATTTCACGATACGCATCAAGCCCGACGTTTGCACCACCCTGTTTATGGGGTAGGGAGAACATTGTTGATTTCATTTTTTGATGGAAATCGCCCGCTGTGTAATGCGTATGCAGCAAGGAGCACACAAATCCAGCGTAACTACTTGCATTGTTGAGAAATGAAAACGGCAGCGCCAATTTCAGTGTGGCAAGGAGCAGATCGTAGCCTTCTTCTCCACCAGTCCTTTCTGCTACGTATAAAGCAGCAACTTCATTACAGTGCTGAAGGATGTCATGATGAAGTTCAAATGTTGCATTCTTCTTGCAATTCTCTGAAATGAAATTCTCATACTTGGTGGACCACTTGTTCATCCTGTCTTCAATTGACTGAGATACATTGCATAAATCAGCAAGTAGATCTTTGGCATCAACTGGAGGGAGAGTATGCAGAAGTTTCAACCAGAAGGCGATCTGTAGGGATATTGCCAATCGCATGACGTTCTTCGTGGCTGCTTCAATATGCTTGATTTCTACAAGAGTTGCCCAGTCTTTGTCGACATCAGCATCCTGCATAAAACGAAAAAGATGATGTATCCCGGCAGCATCATAAGCCGAAAATAAGTTTGTGATTTTTGACTTCCTGGCGTGGAGTGGTGGCACTTCAGGCATGAATTTGGCGTACTTGGCATTTTCTTCTATAAGTATAAGAAGATTTTTGTTCAACTTGAAATCTGCAGGAAATATTATTCTCTCAGTTGGGTCATTGTTGTCAAGGTTATGAAGCACGCTGTCTAAGACTTCCCGGAGCTTGAATATATCATCATCTTTCCCAACGGCAGGCACTGGGTGTCGAACTAGCATAACTGGTGATTCCTTAGATTCAAAAACAGTGCTGTTGGAATGTCCGGTGCAGTTATTGCCTTCGCTACATTGTTGTGACACCTCATTTGCAGCAACGATCCGAAAGCTGGAAATGTCATCTATTTTCAAAGTAGCAAAGCTTTGGTTGAGATCTCCCTCCTCTTGTTCTCTTTCAAATGTGGCTTCATCACCAGTTAAGTTGTAATGCCTTCCGTTTCCTGCTTGACAGTCATCTGCATCATCAGTGGTATCATGGGCATCATTACTGGCTTCATCAGAATTGAATGTGTCAAAATCCCACCTATCGTAGTGAATACTGTCGTCATCATCATTGTTGATTTTCAAGATAGCAAAGCTCCGATTTAGAGATCCTTCCAATTCTTCCATCTCACGCATGCCTTCACCATCGTTTACCTCCTGGGTCCTGTCTGGAATGACGTTGACATCGTGGGCCTCTGTGAAGTTGTGTGCATCAAATGGATCAGAATCCAACTGACAGCAGTCACCGTTGTCACCTTTGAAGATGGCAAAGCTCAGATTTGGGTCCTCATTCACCTGCTCCATCTCATGCATGGCTTCCTCACCAGTGACCTCATGGCACCTTTCATTGTGGACTTTGATCTTGTCTGGAACAATATCATCAGTGACATAACAGGTGTCTTCATCAGTGGTTGCATCATACGGGTCGGGCTCCAAAAGTATGTCTTTGTCGTCTTCAAGTGGGCCCGGTGCACAAGGAACATCATTGAACTCATCAAGGCTGATCAAACTGAAGTTCAAGGGAGCAAAGCTGTCATGCAGATCATCCATTCTGCTAGTGTCACTCACTGACTCACTGTCATGCAGGCTTCCATTGTTCTCTTCCCCTATTATTTGAGCTGTTTGATCTGGTTCATCATCAGCTTGGTTGTAGTCAATCAACTGTTGGAGAATCACTTCATATTTATTGGTGATTGAAAGACTTCGGAAAAAAATTCCTAAATCATAAAGGGAAATGACATCAAATCTGTCCTTTTCTGCTTTTTCACTTGGTAGCAACTTCAGCATCAGTGAATCAAAGTCGTCCTTAGTGAGTTGCCGCTTCCTCTTACATGAACAAGGATCTTGACCATCGCATGATGATGAGTGCCATGCACCTGCCTCAGATGAATCTTTCGGAATACCAATCAATGTGATTGGTAGAACTGTCTGCTGAATGGTTGCTGACTGGCCAGGTTCAGGATCTGCCACTCTTTGCCATCGCACCAACTGGTCAATAAGAAGGGCTACGTGACATTCTTTCATGTTGGCCCTGTGCTCTCCTGGGATCTCTTCTCCGAATTTCAGGTAGTGTAGGGGGTATTTCTTCAGAAATGTTTCATAGTGACTGCGATCAGGATTGGCAAGTTGCTTCAGCCGGATCTCTGCTGATGATCGACCGAGGGTAGCTCCCGTGGATGATGTGATGGAGAATATTGTAGGCACATTGTTCTGATTCAAAATCAACTCGTCCGTGTTCATTTTTTGAATCATTCCATGGTACTTCTGACTTAGGACGTTGAGCAGCGAGTCAAAAATACAATACAATCTACCAACTCGAGATGCGATGTAGGTGTCACGGTGTTCCTTGTCCTGTTTTTTTGTGGTCATCTTGTTGACAAATGCTTGGGTGAAATACAGCTGAACTGGCAATGGAACAAAAACACCCCATTCTTTTACTATATCAAATGATGATACAGACAAAGGGTCCAAGATATTGGTGTCTGCTCCGAAACAGGCTTTGCAGGGGACTGGTATTGACTCTTCTGAGGTGACATCAGTACTACTTGTCTGGTGAAGATGTGATGAAAGAATTTGGTCTGCCAACATATTTCTTGTCAATTTGTCTTTTGCTTCAAATCGCCTGAGATTAGTGATACTGCCACTTCTGAAGATTATTATCTCATGGTAAGGGATGGCATACTCTTTCTCAAGGTATGGTGCCAACAGATGACTTAGGTCTCTCACAAGCATATCGGGAGGTAACTTGTTCATCTCAACCAGAATATGAAGACCACTTCCTTTGAGAGGACACCTGGAAGGACAGTCAAATGAAATGATGGTGCCATACTTGTATGTTGTATCAGACAATGGTATATTCCTCTGAAGCACATCACGAATCCCAAGTTCAAGAACTTCTGGTAGATGGGTACCAGAAAATTCATATTTAATCTCGTTTAAAGCATCTCCTGCTTTGGCTCTCTCAGTGTTGGCCTTCACCACTTTCTCCCCAAGGTGCTGCATCTTAGATCCATTATTCAAGGAGTCAAGGCAGAGATTGAAGAATTCATACTTCCGGTTTAAAATGAAAGCATATTCACTGGCTCCGGCATGGAAGAAGCTGGTATAGTGGTGTTCAAAAAGGCAGATTTTTTTCCAGTCTTCAAAACTGAAATTATGTCTGTGTTCTTGCACAAGATGGTCTGCTTTTAAGTGTTCAAAATTGAGGCTTGACAATATGAAGGATTCAGACTCCGCAAAGTGTAGTTCACTAGCAATCCTCTGATAGAGATGAAGACAAGTTTTTGTCGTGATGTCTTTTGTCTGTGTCCCTTTATCCATCAAAGGACTCCTCGAACATGTTGGTGGGCTACTACTGCCTTGCTTCTCACAAATCAGCTGATCACACACCCTGGCTCGGACTCTATCACAAACAGAAAACTGATCATGGTGCGCAAATATGAAATCAATAAATTGTTCAAACAATATGCACCTCTCCCCCTCCAGTTCAATACTTTTCTTGGCTAACTCCCTCTCGATGTTACATTTCTTTGCTGGTCTGTCACTCGCTCTGTGGTGATATCTCAGCCATAAAATAAGATTTGAAATAGTCAAATAGAGTGTTTCACCCCTCCTTGTGAACTGAGCTCCTTCAATGTCTATATTGATTTGCATCGTAAGACTCGAAATGGACAAAAATGTGTGAAATTGGTGATGATACTTAACTATAATATCCAAAGTCCATCCATTACAACGATATCCGAAGTAGTTGTGTGGTATCCATTATGAATGAAATAGCAGAAAATATACAAAAATGCACTTTCTCACAGGCCAGTGGCACCTCTCTACCTCTCATCTGCGATGCTACCCCAACTCTAAATCTGACTTAAGATGCTCATACACACCGGTACCACATATTGTACAGCAAGTACACAATGCACTAGCATAGGTACAGTGATCACATACATGACATACAGGCCATCAGATGTCAGGAGCTGACCTCAGATGTCAGGTGCTGACCTCAACACCAGTGTCGTGACACAAGTTAATTGATGAGTAGTGATAAAGGTAATAAAAAACACATGTGGAGTCTGGGGACAGCCACCGAGGAAATCTTGAGGTGGGATTTCAGGCAGGTCTGATAAAAGCAGATTATTTAGTAGAAGTAGTCAATAAATGGTTTGGGTTTAAACAAGAAACGTTTACTAAAAAAGGTAAGCACTATTCAACTAAACCATTGCCATTTTATGTTACTAATCTTTTTCTCAATTGCAATTTAATTAATAAACAATATACTCTTCATAATAACAAACACTCAGATATATTATGCTCAATACCAGTTGATGATGGCGATCAGATTAAACTTCAAAGATTTAGCCCAAATAGTTGTGAAAGAAAAGTAGAAAGAATGACAAATCATCTAAAGTTCCAAATAACAGACAAAAATGGAAAAGTTGTAAATTTCAGAGGAAGTCAAGTATTGATTCATTTTACTCTTGAAACTAATAAACTCGATTTATCTCCTATATAAATAACTATGGGGCAAACATTAGACTCATTAGATATTTTTGTTAGTGATCATCAACACTTCGAAGTTAAACTTCTTGATCCTTCAACTGGCTATGGTTTAGAATTTACTAAGGAAACAGAAGTTGATAACTGGTTAGCAAAGTGTAACATGTCTTATTATCAAAACCAATTAAACTTTGCAGTTTACTGTGCTAGTACTTTATGTGGGCTGCCAGATTTAGGAAAAAATAGAGGAGTGCTAATTGATTCAGTTTATCAGTTTCATTTCTACTATCAAGTTCGAAAAATTTTAAAACAATTACAGGTTCCTTTACCAACAGAAGCAGCTTTTAAACCATTAGATAATAATATCAATAAAACTATGTTTACTAGATTATGTAATGAATTTAGAGTTTCACCAACTACTGACTTCCGAACAAAAAGAGGTGACAATTATGGTTTGGGTAGTATAATTATGGATGGTTCACTAATATCTGGTAATGGATTTATAAATCATAGAAAACATTTTGCTTTACCTGATAAACACTATACATTTGCACAATCTCTGCATATTGCTAAAATCCAAAAAATAAAACAAGGTAATGATGGTTGGAAATATTTTGTACACCCCAAGGATAAACTTACGGCACCTGGAATACAAAGATTAAACGATTCTATCAGAACTTATGTTTATTGTATTTTAGGGGCGCAAGCTGAAACTAGAACTGCTATAACTGGGAGTTTTGGAACTGAGCTAGATGCACAGAAACAATTTCTTAAACTACTGAATGATTCTATTGATAAACACGCAGATGTTTCAACTTCTATTGAAAGATATCAAAAAGCAATAACTGATACTCATGTTAGATTAGATTATGTTATTGGCCCAGGACTTTACATAATTAGTTCAGATATGGTTTTAAAAGTTGGTAATATAGAAAATTATAATAATAACATTCAGATTGCAACTCAAAATATGACACCTGGGAGAAATAACATTAATAAAGAAAAAAGTAGATTACCCCAATTAATGGAAGGTTCACCAGTTAAAACATTTAGAACAAAAGTGAAAGACATACTCCCCCAAGATGAAGTAGTCGCAGCAGAACTAGATAAGTCAAATAAAGAACCGAACATAACCACCAAAGATACAACTCACCAAGACATAAAGTTTGCGTTATATGGTGTAACTAGTGCATTAGTTGGTGTTGCGTTATATTTACGTTAAATAAATGGCTGAAGGAGGAACTGGCCCAACAGTTGATGAATTGGCAGAACGGTTTAGTGAATTGAAGGCCTCCGATACCCCAGAACAAACAGCAGAAACTAGTTTTATAGATGATGATGGAAGTACTCAGTACAACACAGGTGATCATTTAGATGATGCGCCTACATTTGAACCACCTAAAGCAATAGATCCTAAATTAGAAGTACGAAAAATAGAGTTAACTGAAAATATATCAAAGTTAATATCTGCTATCAAAAATACAGAATGGAAATATACAGAAGAAGGTTTACGACGGTTATCCGCAAGAGTAAAAATCGAAGGAAGTTACATATATTATGAGCCGGAGGTAAAATTAACTGTTAAACAAATAAAGAAAATAAAAGATAAGGATGAAGACTTATTTTATGAAGTTAAAGATGAAAATAAAAAAACAAAGCACTACTTACGTTTAACCACATTAGGTGGGCGTTTTTTTGCTGAGAAAACTATGCAATCAAAATATGGGGTGCATATTACCAGGAAAGTCGCTGATACTCTTTTTTCTGATGAAGAGAAAGCCAAAGCCGAAGCCGAAGTCGAAGCCAAAAGGAAAGCCGAAGCCGAAGCCAAAAGGAAAGCCGAAACCGAGGCCAGCGAACCAAAAAAATCCAGAACTCAACCTCAACAAATTGAAATGGCATCTATGGATAATGAACCTTCCAGAACTCAGCCTCAACAAATAAACACAGCAGAAACTAGTTTTATAGAAAGAATTGATCAAGCATCAAACACAAATAAATTAGTAAAAAGTCTTATAGATGCNATGGTTTTAAAAGTTGGTAATATAGAAAATTATAACAATAATATTCAGATTGCAACTCAAAATATGGCACCTGGGAGAAATAACATTAATAATGAAAAAAGAAGATTACCTCAATTAATGGAAGGTTCACCAGTTAAAACATTTAGAACAAAAGCCCAATCAGATGAAATTAACCAAGACGAAGTCAGTCAAGATGAAGTAGTCGCAGCAGAACTAGATAAATCAAATGAAGAACCGAACATAACTACCAAATATACAACTCATGAAGACATAAAGTTTGCGTTATATGGTGTAACTAGTGCATTAGTTGGTGTTGCACTATATTTACGTTAAATAAATGGCTGAAGGAGGAACTGATCCAGATGTTACCGAATTGACAGAACGACTTAGTAAATTGAAGGCCTCTGATACCCCAGAACAAACACAAGAAACTAGTTTTACTGATGATAATACACAATACAATACTGGTGCTAATTTAACTGGTACAACTAGATTTGATGACGCTGCCCGAGAAAAAGATCTTATTTTAGAGAAAAAAGAAATGGATAATAAATATATTGCTGATCGAATTGAAAAGGCTATCAAACCTTCAGGTCGACAATATACAGAAACAGGCTTAGATTTATTATCAAATCAAGTAACTGAGAAAGATCATAATCTTTATATATATTGGGAAGGGGAACAATTAAAGATAACTGATGATGAAACCGGGCAATTACTTGCATACAGTGAAATAAAATATAAATATAGAGATAAACGTGGGAAAGCTCTTTCTTCACACATAAGAACTACTATTAGAACACCAAAACCAAAAACTCCCGAAGAAATATTAATCGCATCCAAAAAGAAAGCCGAAGCCAAAAAAAAGAAAGCCGAAGCCGAAGCCAAAAAGAAAGCCGAAGCCAGAGCTAAGGTGGCCGCATTTATAGCGGAATCGGAAAAAATTCACGGTCCCTACCTAAAAGCCGGTGCCGAAGCTGAACAAACTGAAATGGCATCTATGGATAATGAACCTTCCAGAACTCAACCTCAACAAATAAGTCCGGAAAGACAACATATTGTTGATACCTTAGAAACGCTAGATGTTGATCCAATTAAACAACTTATTGACGCAGATGAAGATGAATTGAGATCATTAGGGTTCTCAGATAATGCTATAAGAGAGTGGAGAGGATTAATAAAAACAAGTGAGGATTTTGCTATAGTTAAACGAGATAAAGATATGCAGATAGAAGAATTAGAAAAACAGAACCAAGAATTTGAAAACAAACTATCAAATTTACAAAGAGATTTTATCAATACTACTGCAGATGATTACTATGAAAAAGAAGATTTACAAACCCAAATAACCGAATTGGAAAAGGAAAAAGAAGAAGTAGTTAAGAAATTAGTAATAGAAAGAAAGAAGGCATTTGAATTAAGAACTGAAGAAGAATCTCAAACAAGAAGAATAAAAAGTTTAATCACTGATGTCTTAAAAAATCCAGAATCTGAAATACCTTTGAAAGATAGAATTAAGTTACTCTTTAAAATTGAAGGTTTAACAGTTGCTGCAATTATAGCCTCAATTACAATGACATTCACAACTTTAGGTTTAGCAATTAGTAACAGTTTAAGAGGTGGTGGAGGTGGTGTTCTGAAATACCTTTGAAAGATAGAATTAGGGCACTCTTTAAAATTGAAGGTTTGACAGTTGGTGCAATTATAGCTGCAATTGTTATGACATCCACAACTTTAGGTTTATCCATCAGTAATAGTCTTAAAGGTTCAACTCCGTCACCATCACCAACTCCAAGCCCGCCATCTCCGTCTCCAGAACCAGAACCAAGTATTCCCAAATAAGTTAAAGAAGGATTAAAGAAATTTGCAGAATGGTTAAAAGAATTAGCGAAGAAGTCACTTTCAGCTTTACCAGGTATAATTGGTTCAATAGTTTCATTTATCTTTAAATCAGCTGGAGCAGTTGTTGGTTTCCTAGCAGAACATTTAATTATACTCGTCGTCATTATTGCTAGTTCTATAGTTTACGGAATGATGAGAGGTGTTAGTTATATCAAACAAAACCACAAAGTGGCAGCGACGTAGTCGAAATAAACGCTAAATAAATGGCAACAGGAACAATTCTAAACGCAAATAGAAATCTTAGAATTGGATTAGGTTTAAAAGCTGAAAGACAACATCATGTTATTTGTAATAATCCGTCTGGGGCAAATTCAAAAGTGGCAGCGACGTAGTCGAAATAAACGCTAAATAAATGGCAACAGGAACAATTCTAAATGCAAATAGAAATCTTAGAATTGGGTTAGGTTTAAATACGGAAGCGTATTAGTGCCATCAATTTTTTCTTTTTAATTATGTTGAAGGTTCGACTTATTATCTTGAAGGTTCGACTTATTATCTTGAAGTTTCGACTTATTATCTTGAAGGTTCGACTTAGTATCTCGAACCTTCAATTTATTTTCTCAAACGTTCGTCTTATCATCTCGAACGTTCGACTTTTTTTCTCAAACCTTCAACATAAAAATACATTTCTGATTTTGGAAAATTATCTCGAAGCTTCGACTTATCATCTTGAAGGTTCGACTTATCATCTTGAAGGTTCAACTTAAAAATCTCAAACGATTTACTTAATCATCCCGAACGTTCGACGTATTATCCCGAACGTTCGACGTATTATCTTGAAGGTTCGACTTGTTATCTTGAAGGTTCGACTTGTCATCTTGAAGGTTCGACTTGTTATCTTGAAGGTTCGACTTGTTATCTTGAAGGTTCGACTTGTTATCTTGAAGGTTCGACTTAGTATCTCGAACCTTCCACTTATTTTCTCAAACGTTCGTCTTATCATCTCGAACGTTCGACTTTTTTTCTCAAACCTTCCACATAAAAATAGATTTCTGATATTGGAAAATTATCTCGAAGCTTCGACTTATCATCTTGAAGGTTCGACTTATCATCTTGAAGGTTCAACTTAAAAATCTCAAACGATTTCCTTAATACGTCGAACGTTCGGGATGATTATCTTGAAGGTTGGACTTGTTATCTTGAAGGTTCGACTTGTTATCTTGAAGGTTCGACTTGTTATATTGAAGGTTCGACTTGTTATCTCGAAGGTTCGACTTGTTATCTCGAAGGTTCGACATATTATCTCGAAGGCTCGCCTTATTATCTTGAAGGTTCAACTAATTATCTTCAAAGGTTCAACTTATTATCTTGAAGCTTCGACTCATTATGTGCCTACTTTAGACAACGTTATTGGCGCCGGGTATCGTGTACAAAAATGGCCGCCGCTGTGGATAAGGTGCGCGTCTATTTTCACCTGGGACTAAACTATAAGGAGATACTTCAGATGTTGGCTCATGTCGATGGGATCATCATGAGTCTCCGTAGTGATTCTGAGAAATTTGAAAACCCTGGTATAACTAATGTTAAGATTACAATAGAAGGTATAGCAAATAAAGTATTTCCTGTGGGAATGAGAACTTTGGACCAATAGATAGAAATTAAGAAACACTTTATGAGTGAGAATGCTAAAAAGACAGATGATTGTTATATGACCTTAGAAAAATATTATGGTGATAAAAATCATTATGGTTTATGGATTGATTTGAGAACTACTGAAGATAATACTTTACATGGTTCTGGTCAAAAACTACAAAACACAAAAGATGGTATACAATTAGCTATAACAAAAACATCTGGTAAAGGTCCTTATAAAATGCACATTTTTATTGTTTCTGATGCCCAAGTAAATATAAGTAATCAACAACTTGCAAGTTTACAGCATTAGGTCGCTTTGTTGCCGTTTCACGGGATTTCTTACTAAATAAATGGAAGCTAATAGAAAAGATTTTGTTAACACTTTGTATCAAAATACTTTATTAGCCGGAACAGCAATTGGTTATTCTTACTTAATTAAGAGATTCCTTAGGATTAACATCGGTTCTCCAAGTCAAGCTAATTTAGAAGAAATTTTAAAACTTGGTGGTATTGCTGCGGTAAGTAATATGAGTTTAGATTATTTATATCAACAGGGAATTATTCCGCGTAATATTATGAAATAAATTTACTAAATAAATGAGTAATAATAAACAGAAGAAAGAATTAAAGTTAAATGAAACAATTAATAATTTGTCACCGCACAGGTTAACAAGTCACACAATATGTTGTGGTGATAAATTATGTTGTGGGGAAAATAAACCACTTACAGAATTTTCTCCTTCTGCTTTAAAATGTATTTGTAAAGAATGTGCTAGAAAGATTAGAGAAAGAAATAGGCAAGATAAAATAGATAATGATGAAGATAGATATATTTATGAGAAGATAAGAAATACTATTTCAAGAGTAGGAATATTTTCATCAGTTTTAAGGTGCAGTGATAAATTCTTTTATAGTTGGGTTAAATCTCAAAGTAAAGATCCATTTAATGAACATTTCGATCATGTTATTCCAATTCATTATTTCAAGAGATTCTCTAATGCATCACCTTTCTTATTAATCAGAGATAGTTGGATAAATATTATGCCATTAAATGCTACAGAGAATCTTATTAAGAGTACTAATGTGGATTTCGATTTATTTCAAACCCAACTAGATAAAGCAAAAGAATTTATCAATAATTATTCTGAGGATGATAACAGTGATATGTTAGCTTATCATGATAATATTCGTACTTTGTTCGGTGAGCTAGCTCACAATTCACTTTTATTTAGCCAATTAAATGGCAGCTGTAGGAATGATGATAGGCGGTGCTTTGGTTAATGCTTTTGCGTTTACTGGATCTGGTTATTTGTTTAAAACAATAGATAAGAATGGTTATGAAGTTGTTGAAGCGACATAATCTCGCTCAAGAAAAATTACAGAAAGCTACAACTCAATGGGAAGAACATAGAAAGCAGACTATAGATTTTGTTAATCTTGAATTAAAAAAAGAGCAACAATCAGTTTATGACTTTAGAGAAGCAGATTCTGCATTAACATTATACAATGAGCTTAACCCAACTAATAAAATACTGATAAGACGAAAACCTCAATTAAGTGATTATTATACTCCAGGTAAAGAGATGAAGAATTATGAATATTTATAGATTATTAGTGGATTAACTAGCACTGGATTAATGATTTGGTATTTTTTATAATAAAATTAAAATTAGTAATTATTTTGTTCTTCTCTTCTTGAGATTTAAAAGTATGTTGCTTGGCAAATTCATAAGCTTTAACTAATTGTAATTTATATAGACTTAAATCTATTTTATCTCTTTTCTCTCTATTCTCTTTCTTACTTATTGGCCTTATATTAATCCAGTTCCAACATATATGTGGGTAATTTTTAAAATGTGCTATTGGTAATACATGATCTAATTCTTCAGATTCTATTTTATTAGGGGTTATATCTCTCTGAAACACTAACCATTCATTAAAGAATTTATTTGGGCAACCTAAGTATTGTTTAAGAGAACCTAAGCTGTTACATCTATTTAAACTATTCCTCGATAATTGTAACTCATAAAAGTCCGGGTCTTCTTTGTATTTTTTATTCATGTAAGGCTGCATATAATTTTTACAACATTCTTTACAATAACTTTGTAATTTATCATTTGATCTAGAGTTTTTATAAAAAACTATTTTGAAATTTATTTATCTTACATTTAGAGCACTTTTTAGATGAACCTATGAAGTTTATAAACTTCTCTTTAACTTGTTCCTTATCTTCATCACCATTTAAAATAATAACAGCGCAAGGTAATTTACTTTGATTATTAATAAATAAGTCTTCGTGATATTTATGTAATTTAATTAGATATTCCAGAGTAACATTTATTTCCTCAGATCTTGATCTTTCTAACATTCTCTTATAACACTCTTCTGGTTTAGTTCTTAAGTAAACTATACAATTAGGTTTAATTATATTTCTTTCACTTTGTATAAACTTCCCAGTAATATAATTATAATCATTATCACTTAACAGACCATCATCATGTTGCATTTTGGTAAATATATGTTGAGAAGAATAAATACTTCTTTCCATAATCTTTAAGTTGTTAGTTTTTAAGTTATGATTATCTATTGATGTTTGTTGTGTCATTAATTGAAAGTCTTTCATGTATTTCTTTGGTTTCTTTATACATTAATTCTAGCATATTAACACAGGCATTAGTTTCACTACCATTCCAATTTTTCCATCTTTCTATTGGTTCTGGTATTACAGTGATATCACTATAACAATTCAATGCTTCTATTAGTGTACTTTTTCCTGATGCAATGTTTCCTTCTATCGTTATTGAACTCATTTATATAGTAAAAAATTTTATAATGATAATTCAAGCCCATTCATCTTCTTCAAATTCATCTTCACTGGTATACCTAGTTCTTCTTGCCCGCCTTAATTCATTTTCTCTGTTATGCCTAGTTCTTCTTCTTAACCATCTTAATTCTTCTTCCAAGTCTGGGTCATCTAAATCGTCGACATTGAAATCTGTGGTAAAATCTTCATCATAAACTACTTCAAGTGTACCAGTTGTTCTCTGCCAATTAATCTCTGGTTGTGTAGAAGTAATATTTGATCTACAATATGGGCATTTATTATATAACCTTGGATAACAAGTACTACAACAATTATCATGGTTACAAGGATAAAATGTTATATTAGGTAACCTAGTATAACAAACAACACAGAGATCTTCTGCATCATCCTCTATAAATAAATTCCTGATATCATAAAGAAAATCTTCAATAGAATTAACTATTTCATTTTCTTGGGTTAAATCTGCTTGTATAGTATGGAGTACCTCAGTATGTGTTGGGGTAAGTAAATTACGTAATAGTAAACTAAGTTCCTCATTTGTTAGATCTACATTATTATTATCTTCATTGTTATTATTATCTACATTATTATCTTCATTATTATTTACATTATTATTGTTTACTATATCTACATTATTATTATCTACATTGTTATTATTATCTACATGGATTTCAAAGTTATCATTTATATTATTTAACACTGAACTGATAGCTGAGGTGATTTTACTGATAATTGTGGCAATTGCATTTCTTATTTTGGGTCCCATTTATATAGCAAGAAATTTTATAATAAAGTTTAAGGAACACTATAACCAAATGGCACTGTAGTTTTGCCATCATCTAAAATATATCTTTTATCATCAAATGGATTTAAACTTCTTTTATTTATCTCTTCTACGTACATATTATGCTTTTCTGATCTCAAAGTCCTCATATCATGACTAAACTTTTTCCTGTCAAATAGTGAACTAAAATAATCATCAAATGTTATGTGTTTTTTCACTACATGCTTACTTATTCCTTTTAACTTCTTTGATTCAGATTCTTTAGTTCGGTATGCATACATTTTACTTCTTAATGCTATAAATTCTGTCATTTCCTCACCAGCTAATTCATCTTTAAAATAACCAGGAACTTTCTTTTTACTTGTATCATATAA
The DNA here is from genome assembly GCA_002633025.1 of Notospermus geniculatus. Lineage (NCBI taxonomy): Eukaryota > Metazoa > Nemertea > Pilidiophora > Heteronemertea > Lineidae > Notospermus > Notospermus geniculatus. The sequence continues at coordinate 33,920 of NMRB01002912.1, forward strand.
TAGATTATCTTTTGGATAATTACTGAAATCAAAGTTCTCTTTTAAATTTATTAAGTCTTTAATTAAATCATCAGTCTTTAGTTTTAGAACAAAACTGTCCGTATCTTGATAGAGTAATTCAATGTTCTTTTCACCAAAATATGGTTGTAATGTTTCATAGTAGAATTTATACATTAATAACTTTGATAATTCTAAAACTGTTGCCCCTATGTAAATTGGTTTATCAAATCTTACTGATGTTTGGCGCATTAAGATAGCACATAAATCTTCATCAAATATAATCTTTGATTCAAACTTTGGGCTTGTTTGAAGTTTTAAAGCTCTTTCGTTATCATTAACTAATTCTACATCTTTCTATTTCTGATGTTTTCACAAGTCTTACCATAAAATGCATTATTCATCAATTTGAAGTAATCCTTTTCAAAATCTGTTGTTGCTTGCATTCTTTGTTTAGTATTATGGTCAATGTATGATGATAACCATTGTCTTTGATCAAATTGTATGACATAATGAACTTTCTTTAAAATCATACCTTGTTGTAAATAAAACTGTAATAATCGATAGTCAGCGTTCTAGCCAGGCCGGTTTCACCGGGCGGTACCGCCCTGTTAGCGAAAATATCAGTGAAAACCGCCCGGTTGACGAAAAGAGCAGTGAAAAATTACCCCGTCTAAAATTCCCCCGCCCCTTCTAATTTGACCACCGCCCTCTTTATAATCTCCAGCGCCGCGCTTAAATCTCACGCTGTTAACAAAACAAACAAGCTCTCAGGTGCATCAGTGATCATGATAAACGATCCCGACACTGCGTAGACATGGTAGAAGACACGACAGACTGCTCCCTCGCTTATGACTGTATATTCTACAAAAAGCATTCAGCTCACTCTCTTGTTTCGATTTCAATTACCACCAATAACAATTGCTGTTTAGTTAGAAACACTCGGCGTATGCCTACTTGTAGCGTCAGCACAAATCTCAACAAAACGGCACGCACCGTCCCGCCAAAATACCATGCAGGGTTCGTACAGGTCCTTGAAAACCTTGAAAAGTACTTGAAAAAAAGTGACCTTGAAAAGCTATGGAAAAGTACTTAAAAAATGGAATAGCTGTAAAAATTCCTGGAAAAGTCATTGAAAAATAAAAAGACCTGTCGGAAAAATTTTTTCGTTTTCTTGTGGCCTGTTTTCCGCTAGAGATGTTCTATTTTGATATGAAAGTTTGTGTATTTCTCCCTTGCTTTTCAAGAATAAAGTCCTTGAAAAATCTCCAAATCATCCTTGAAAAGTACTTGAAAAAAAATAGGGCCCAGATGTACTAACCATGCCATGCTGCCGCGACGTCAGCGCCGCTCAGCGGTGTTGCCATGGACACGATTGATTGACGTGAGTCACTCAGTGGTTCTGGCCAATGATGAAGCGCTGCCTGTCGAGCTGAGTTTCTCCATTTATGGCTGCGGCGGGAAGGTTCTACAACGTTGTTGTCAGAGCTATATTTTCTCACTGTCCTTTGTATCGTCGTCTGATTTTAGATACACCAGACCCCCCCGCTCTGGGTGGGCCTACGGCGCACCGCCCGCCTCCGGGGGACATGTCTCAGGCCTTGGGCCATAATCGCCCTGTCCACTTGAAATCCTGGCTAGAACACTGATAGTGTACTATATAATTAGTTTTATCTTTTTGGGTTAGGATTAATTTATTTACTTTTGACCTCTTTTCACTACCTAATATATTTTTCTGATAATCACTTAACTCTTCATCTGGGATAAATAATGATTCTGGGCAATATGGGAAATTGATAGATTTTAACTTTATACTTTCAGGGTATACTAAATCTACTTCAAAATAATACCCAACTGGTGCATTTTTAGGAATGTTTAGTATATGTTCTTTTGTTATTTCAAAGTTGGGTATAATCTTTTTGAAATTCTTTTCAGGTAAAAATTCCATCATTGCCCAACCACATAAATTATTTGCATCGACATATAGTAGTTTATGATTATCATCTGCTTTAACATATCTTGTTCCCATTATGCCAGAAATAGTCCGGGAGCTGGATATCAACCCGTGTGCACGAAAGTGCCAAGGGTAAACTATATATTTTCTGAAAGGGCTATATCTGAGGGTCAAGAATTGAAATTGACTTCCGTTAATTAACTTGAGAACGCTTTCCACAATCAACCTGAATTTGTTTGTGAGGGTTTGCATCTATGAGGGGAAGGTTCTTTTCGATGACCAGCTCTGCCGCCCATCCAAGATGGCGGCTATGGTGGCCATCTTGAAATCGAGTTTCCGTCAATTGATTTCAGATTGCTTCGCCCACAAACAACATACCAGTCGGGGGCATATGCCACGCTCTGCGTTGCTCTTGTTTTATTTTTGACCAGGAATATCATGTGGACTGTTTACTCTATCACCAGTTGATCGAAGCAAAGTTTGCAGCTGGACCCCTGAAATATGATTGCTGTGCTGGCAGGGTGGCAACTGTGGTCAATAGGAATGTACCATGTCTAAGCCCGGTGGTCGAGTGGTTTAATAGCACGCTCGACTACCAAACTCTACAATGGGTCGGCGCGGGTTCGACTCCGGGCGAAGGCATGTACAAAAAGTTGTGAAACATTAATGCAGGGTCCGTCGGATGGGACTAAAAGCCGTGGTCCCTTGTAACTGAGTGTCTATGCCAGGGCAAGTAAAAGACCCCACACAGGTGGACAGTAGTCTGTCGTGGACTCCATACCTCCGGCAAAAATCCAACAGGGTTACGACGCCGGCAATGATATGTTAAAATAAAAGCAATCCCTGCAGTCGTTTTCCCTTAAAGTGAATCGATATCGAAAAAAGTTGATTTCGAAATAGAATTTGAAAGGGGACGAATTTTCGGGAAAAAATGTAAACAAACTTCTCCAGAATGTCAACAAAGAAATTTTCGTGCATTCTGATTGGCTGAATTTTGTGTTTACAAACACCAGCCAAATGTAAACAAAATCCACTATCGATTCGCTTTAAATAAGCAGAAACCGAAATCAAGACGGCGGCCATATTGGATGCGGTACGAGTCCGGTTTTCAAAAGGGACCTTCCTATGGTCAATAGGAATGTACCACGTTCAAACGAAAGCAATCCCTGCAGTCGTTCTCCCTTAAATGAGCGGAAACCGAAATCAAGACGGCAGCCATGGTGGCCATATTGGATGCGCTACGAGTCCGATTTTCGCCTATACCCATTTCACCTATTCACCATTTTCCCTACACCCATTTCGCCTACACCCATTTTGGCCTACGGTACTCACCATTTCACCTACACCCATTTCGCCTACACCCATTTCGCCTATTTATTATTATTATTTCGCCTACACCCATTTCGCCTACTCACCATTTCGCCTACACCCATTTCGCCTACTCCATGTACTCACCATTTCACCAATTCACCATAATGTATTTATTTTCAAAGCACTGAACAAACCCAGAAATTCTTTTGGCCTTTTTTTGGCAACAAAAGGTGGGTGAAAATCAATTTAAAAATGTATGCAAATCAATACTGTTGAATCAGTTTGTGAGCCCAAGGCCATGGTAGAATCAGGCCTAACGATCTCATGATCTGGGATCTCAAGGGATCCCAAGTCTGAGGGTTTCTCTACTAAAGTAAGAAAGCTCCTTTGACTGGTCTCTTCATTTCCAATTTGCAAGATGGAGGATCAGGCAGTAACATTTGTACCGACTAGCAAACGCATAGAGAACGCTTGATATAATCAGGACTATAAATTTCGATTAAACTGCCGTTCGAATGAAGGAAGCGATATTGGAAGTGTTGTCTGGAAACATGTCGACCAACAGCAGCGACAGATGAAAATAATAGGTAATTGAGATCCCAGATTCTGGGTGGAGGTGTCTCCAGTATTGTCAACAATAAAGAAGCTGGTCATCTGTAACCTGGAGGAAGCCATGAAGCCATGTAAGCCTGGTACACAAACCAAATACACATGCCCAAGGGATTCATGAATGGACCAATAAGTTCTTTTTTATTGATTGTCATCCACAATGTAATTAATGGGTCCAAATTAATGTTTAACACAATTAGATACCAGTAATTAGATAGTTAGGCCTAACTCTATACCAGAGACTTCAGGGACTTGGGCTCACAAACTTATTCAACAGTTGTATTGCTTCCCTTGAATTTTTAAATTGATTTTCACCAAACTTTTGTTGCCAAAAGAACTGGGCTTTGAAAATACATATACATTTGTAATATGACATTTTAATGGTGAATTGGTGAAATGGTGAATAGGCGAAATGGGTGTAGGCGAAATGGTGAATAGGCGAAATGGGTGTAGGCGAAATGGTGAGTAGGCGAAATGGGTGTAGGCGAAATGTGGAATAGGCGAAATGGGGAAGAGGCGAAATGGAGAATATGCGAAACGGAAGTAGGCAAAATGGGTGTAGGCGAAATGGGGAATAGGCGAAATGGTTACATTTTGTAGCCGAAATGGGTGTAGGCGAGATGGGGATAAACCGAACCTTCCTATGGTCAATAGAAATCTACCACATTAAAACGAAAGCAATCCCTGCAGTCGTTCTGCCTTAAATGAGCGGAAACCGAAATCAAGACGGCAGCCATGATATTGGATGCGCTACGAGTCCGATTTTCGAAAGGAACCTTCCTATGGTCAATAGGAATCTACCACGTTGAAACGAAAGCAATCCCTGCAGTCGTTCTCCCTTAAATGAGCAGAAACCGAAAGGTGACCGAACGAACGCACGAACGAACACACGGACGAGTGGAAAACAGTATACCCCCACCAACTCGTTGGCGGGGGGGGGGTATAATTAAGGACTAATTACTTATCTCACAAGTGTCAATCAGTTTCACTTTCTGTCATCAAAGTTTGGTTAAAAGGAAGAGCCATCCCCTGTTACCATAAGTTGGGATTGAGTATTAATACTTACTGAGGTTAAGGAGCAGTCTCACCTATAGCCTAACCGGCGATCGCATTTTTTGCAAGTATACGTTGTGCAAAAACAGCGTTAACGGGGTTGTTCATTAACCTCACTGCGTGTGAACTATGTACATTAGTCCTCATTCGTCCTCATTTCGTCCTCATTCAATGACTTTGACGCGTGTCTTTTCTGAGCGAAAATTAAAGCCGCACTGTATTGAATTCAGAAAGTGCTTACGTAGTATAAAATGTACTATGCTCTATGCTCTATCCAAAAAAAATGGATGAAAAATTTGATCGTGTACGGCGGCCTTTACACTAACAAAAAGTGCCAAGGAACTCAGAATTGACATTAGACCGAAAGTGTGGCCTGGACCCTATACCGCGTTGCCATGGTAACGATATCACCAGTTCCCTAATCTAAAGTTAAGAAGGCGTTCATTTGAATAGTCACTCGATATTTAGGCCAGGTTCACTAAAAAGTACGGAGCAGAAACATACAACCGGAAGAAAACTGCCAACAGAGTCCGACGCAGGCAAAAGCTGTTGCCTTGGAAACAGAAGATTTTGAATCGGATAAAAACAAATCTTTAATTACACCCGACCAAATATAGCTATTCTTGGCATAAATAAAAACAGGAATGTTTCAAAAAGCATTCGATATTATAATATTAATGAGGAAGTTACAAGAAAATCGTCAGAAAGTCAACTTCATTTATGCTGTAATTTGCAACTGAATTTAGGTGAAAATTCTGAAATGACCTTGACCTTATCCAATGACCTTGACCTTTTTATTTATTGGCAATATGCCAAGAAGTTAGCGCGCATAATATAAGATATGGCTTCACCTTTAAACTGAAACATTAGCACACCCGAGTCCAAAATAATCAGCATTAAACAAATTTCACGATTTTTACTTCCCGTTGCCATGGAAACCGAAATAACTAAGATTGCCCAAGGATGCCAATGTGGCATCAGGCGGATTCTAAAACTACATATTAAACTCTCTTATAATCAATAAAAAAATCTTCTATAGACCACATTGCACGGTTCAATCCATCTGCTGCCGGACTAACACCATCCCGCTGTCTTGGATGGACTCATTAAAGATAATCTATCACAAGTATTTTCGCCGGCCACGAAAATCATTGCCTATTTACATTTTGTTTGTGTCCAGTCTTTCTTTATCTTATGGACAATTTGTTGGTGGCATGTCCCTCGAGAAATTCTTTTGACACCCAAAGTATTTAATTTGGTGGGTTGGTACGTCCCAAAAGACTATGTAAACATAGCATCACAAATTCAGAATAGATTTCTGGGAACCGTTACCATGGAAACAAATGTTCATCTGTTTCCATGACAATGCCTTAAAATGTTACAGGCTTATTGCAGCATGGTATTGAACATAACTTTCCATGTTTATCCCACCAATCATTGTTCTACGCCATCACTAACCTTACGTGACGTCAAATGCATTGGTGCATTGAAATGGTCTCTTCAACACCAAAGGCAATACTATAAGCGTTACCATGGCAACCGACGTTTATGGCTCATCTTTTTAATCCTTATGATCCATGCTATGAAGACATGTAAAAATATCCTCATTTTTGTCTCCTAGGTATTGCCTGGAATAAACTTATTCCAAGATAAAGCCAGATTTTGTCGATTTTTTGGTTTGACCTTGACCTTTGACCCCTTATTTGACCTTTGACCTCCACCAAATTAGCATAATCAGTTAGGTCATACCAAGAAACATAAGTATGGACACAAAGATCATATATCTATCCCACCGGAGTCCCGAGATATGCTCATTTATATTTGTTGCCAAATCTGCCGAAAAATGGTTACCATGGCAACACATTTGCCAATAACGGCAAACCTACCACTTTACGAAAAAATCACCCTCGATATTCTTGACCCTCAGATATAGCCCTTTCAGAAAATATATAGTTTACCCTTGGCACTTTCGTGCGCACGGGTTGATATCCAGCTCCCGGACTAATGTAGGTAGGTTGGCCTAAAATCGCTGCAGTTATAGTGATAGGTGAAAACGTCATCAGGTCTAACAATGCCAGTCATGAGTCAAGGTGCAGCCTACTCTAGTACCAACAGCCCAATGTTGAAATGAAAGCCTGTTGTAGGTCTACTTTCCTTAGCTTGAATAATGTGCTATAGAATTTCAATTTAAAAATATTGCTGCAGTTTTGAAATATTTATTCTACATAATATAAAATAAATATCTTACTTACTGCTTTTTCACTTCAAAGAGATGAAAAGCACAAAAATTGACACACAATATATGATAAATAAAAAGGCAATTTCCAGTGCGAATTTTCGACCCCAACCGGGGTCTTCTTCAGGCTGGAACTTTACAATCCGAAACTCTAGAACTCTTTTTCACTTCAGATTAGTATCACTGCCGAAAAATGGTTACCATGGCAACACATTTGCCAATAACGGAAAACCTACCACTTTACGAAAAAATCACCCTCGATATTCTTGACCCTCAGGTATAGCCCTTTCAGAAAATATATAGTTTACCCTTGGCACTTTCGTGCACACGGGTTGATATCCAGCTCCCGGAACAAAATTCCACCCCTTATTGCATTTTCAAATGTTAATAGTGTATCAATATCTGTTAATAAGTCTAAATTTATATCTGTATATTTTAAACCAGCTTGCCAAGTTAAAGCAGGGCAAGAATAACAGTGACAAGGATCAATTTCAAAGTATTTTAAATTAACTTCTCTAAATCTCTCAAATAAATCTGCTAATAATAATACATCTGACTTTAAGTATAAATCTATAAATTCGCCATGATTATTAATTTTGAAGTGATCCCATATTTCTTTAGCACTTTGATAAACTGATACTGGTTGCATTTCATTTTTAAGGTCATCATAAAACATTTCAGGTGTTAATTTTGTTTCATTATAACTTTCAAAAGATGTATAAAATGAATATGGAACAGATCATTTTTTTCTTAGTAATTTAAAATCACCTTCGTTTGGGTAATAATATCTTGTTATCTTAAAATCATCATCAATCATTGATTTAGTGCAATTATCTAAACTACCTTGTAAAAATCTATATGAATCTAAAAATCTCAAACAACCAAACTGGAATGAAATATAACATTCCGCAGTTTTAGCTAATATCTTGATTTCCTTCTCTGTCTTTTTAGTAAGTGCTTTGATAAACAAATGTGCATCATAATTACTTAAGTTATGAAAGAAAACGGGTACAAAGTTAATATATCTTGCTTTTAAGTTACATTCATTATGAGCTGCACCTCTATATTTCCCGGTATAATGATCATGATCTCTAACTCTATCACTTTCTAAAGGTTTACCACAATAATAACAATCTTTGGTTTCTTGAAATAGTTTTTCAATTTCTGGGGTTAATAACATTCCTTCGTTTATTTTTAAAGCGAATCGAAAGTGGATTTTGTTTACATTTGGATGGTGTTTGTAAACAGAAAATTCAGCCAATCAGAATGCACGAAAATTTCTTTTGTTGACATTCTGGAGAAGTTTGTTTACATTTTCCCCCAAAATTCGTCCCCTTTCAAATTCTATTTCTAAATCAAATTTTTTCGCTTTTGATTCGCTTTAATTTCATCAGTAGGCCTATCTGCGGTAATACTACATGCTGAGTTTATAGGTTCTTGATTAATACTCTCAAAATCTGCATAAATAACAAAAGGTACTTTATTCTTGAAATTATAATTTTTAAACTTCAGTGTAGAATATTTTCCAGTTGGCATTTTTACTTCACAATAATCATGTTGACCACATTTCTTTTGATGCTCTATTAATGTTTCAATTCTTTCAAAAGGATTCATAGATCTTCTACAGTAAACCTCGCATATAACAGCCTTGCATATACTGGACAATCGCCTATAACGTACTGAAACTGGAAGTCCCGGTCCCGTCTAACGATAATTCCAATTAAATTCTTCGTATATACCGGCCTTTATATAACGGACAAATCGCATATACCGTACCAAATCTCTTGTCCCAGTCTAATGCATTTCCATTAAAATAGCCTCGCCTATAACGTACTCCTTTCTGCCAACACACAAAGCAAAAAATTACTAGTTTTGTTAACAGCCGGAAACAATTGTCCTGTCGTCGAAAGATACACATGTTTCGAAAATTCTCAATGCTGTCCTGTGTTTTTTACAAAATCTACGTGTCTCAACTTTAGATTTTTAAAGTGGATCTTACTACTTTCATGAATATCATACGCTAAAGAACACTGCGCCAGGACTACCAGTGTTTGGACTGCATTATGTCGTCACCCGTTACGTCCATCCGTCCGTCCGTCCGTCGTCGGCATCGTCCGTCTGTTAACTTTCCCATTTCCGATAATTTAAAAGAAAAGTGTTGGTCCAATTAAACTGATTATTTGTATGTATGCTGTGGGTGAGCAGAGGACCAAGATCCCTTTCGAAAATGACCTCCATCTTGAAATCAGATTCGTTGATTTCAGGGAATGTCGTTCCTTTCATCAGTTCGATTAAATTTCGTATACATTTGAGGGAAAAACAACTTAACATACGTGCAGGGGCATATGCCACACTCTGCGTTGCTCTTGTTTTGAAAAACTTGCGTACACTGATCATTTACAATCCGTGTATAACAGACAAAGTACGATATATGCGTATATAACAGACAAAGTACGGTGTATGCATATAACAGACAAAGTACGGTGTATGCATATAACAGACTTCGCATATAACGGACAAAAATCTCTGGTCCCAATTAGTACGTTATATGCGAGGTTTACTGTACATAAGTGTTTAGTATTTTTCTGATCTGTTCTAAAAATAGATTGATATCTTTTAAAAACATATAATGAGACTGGTAATGTAAAATATCAATAACATCATCATCATCAAAATTCTTTGAAAGATATAATGGTTCAAGATTGTAATCTAAAATGTTGGTTGAATTAAGTTTACGTGTCATTGTGCCAAACACGTTAATTTTTAAATTATTCTCTTTTTCAATCTTTGGTATATCTTTTATCATAACTGGGAAGTTATCAATCTTAATTGTTTGCTCATACCTTTTATAAGAATATATATCACTTACATGGTTTTTAGGGGGATATTTAGCGGCTAATAAAGCCCATAAAAAACATTTTTCATCATTAGTTTTTACATTTATCACAGCATTAGTTTTAAAGGGTAATTGAATAAAATGCCCACCTTTTATATTTTTCACCCCTGCAATCCAAATATCCATAAAAAGTATTTTGTTTAATGTTAAACCGCTTCCTTTAAAATATCTTTCATCAATTTGCGTCTTTATATAATTTAGAGATTTATCTAAAATTTCTATTCCTTGTTTAGTAGAGATAGTTACTTCATAAGGTGACTGAATATTATGAACAACTATATTTACTTGTTTTAAAAATTGCACCTTAGATGACAGACTTATTTTAAAACGCCTGTTTTTAATGATTGTTATAAGGTCATTAAACTTATCTTGGTATTCTTTTACATCTACTGCCTCTTTATCATATCTTAAGTGTCATTGCACGAGTGGACCATGCAAAATCTGCAAAAAGTGATAACCTGCGAGGTCGGCAGATCTAGCTCAAATTCCTACCAGAAGATGGCCTTGGGGCACAATGAGGACAGGCCAAATATTTCGCAGATCGGTCACACCGTTTGGGAGTAAGGGGCANAATAATACTGAATTTACTTTTCTTCGCTGTGGATGTCATATCTCCGAGTTGTTTCAGTCAGAACTCCTCCCCCTAGAAAATCGAAAAGTTAAGTGTCATTGCACGAGTGGACCATGCAAAATCTGCAAAAAGTGATAACCTGCGAGGTCGGCAGATCTGGCTCAAATTCCTACCAGAAGATGGCCTTGGGGCACAATGAGGACAGGCCAAATATTTCGCAGATCGGTCACACCGTTTGGGAGTAAGGGGCCAAAACACTGCAAAAAACTATTTTTGTCCGATTTGGATCAAAATACTGTCCATTTGAATGAATTTTCACGCCTTGACAGGCAACAGGAGTAGATATTCTTTAAATGTCAATGCAAGGAGATGCCCCCAGTATTTTTTTCCCATTTCTGTTGACTTACAAATCACACTCGATTTAAAGGTACAGTGCTGTGTTGCCCTTGTGTCAAAAAAGGTATGGTTTGGTCTACAGCGAATTACAGAGATGCTGCAGGGGTGAGGAAGGTGAGCACATCAGGGAAAGGAGTTGAGGGATGTCTATCTTTATTAAAAGAATAAAAAGTTTGGGCGCTCTTTCCATTGCAGAGATATGCGGGTGCAAAGTTGTACATAAATGCACTACTGATGTACTACGAATGTATTACGGATATAGCGTTCATTTGTAGCACATAAAATGTCTACATATATACAGGCATATCTCTGCAATGGAAAGAGCGCCCAAACTTTTTCTTGTTGTTTTTTAAAGATCAGGTGTCAACCTATAATTTCAGACCAGTTTTGTCATCCAGGACCCTGCAGCATCTGAATTATGAATGCTTACTTTGACCCCTGTAAACGCACATTTTTGCTGTATACGCCCAAACCAGCAAATGGATTG